>KV458919.1:0-64178 GCA_001662605.1 Pseudogymnoascus sp. 05NY08
TAGGTGCTAACGCCTTCTACTATAAGATAATGCAGAATGATGCTAAGTTCTTCTAGACTAGTATATATAAGATTAATTAGATTATATAGGAGAAAGAATTAGAAGAGGATAACAACACAATATCACTCATCTAGGGGAAGCTCCTGCCTATATACTAAAAGTACACTAATGTCTTCTTAAAAGCAGAATCTAATAAATTACCCCTATACTATATATATAATTATAAGATCTAGCTAGAAGTACTATTACCTAACACATTCTCCCTACTCTACTAGTAAGGCACTAAAGAGCTTAAGGCTATAAAGTAATACTTATTAGAGAACCTAGAGAAAGGCTTTATTATTAACAGTAATAGCCCCTTTATGTCCCCTATACTCTTTGTTAAGAAAGTGGACAGTAAATTAAGGTTCTACATTAATTACTATAAGCTAAACAGCCTTACCTATAATAACCTATACCTAATACCCTACATTAACAAGTTGCTTAGCTAGGTGTTAAAAGCTAAGATCTTTATAAAGCTAGATATTAGGCAAGCCTTTTACTATATATAAATGCACTCTAACTCTAAAGAGTATACTACCTTTTAGACTTACTATAGGTCTTATAAGTGCAAAGTGTTGCTGTTTAGATTAACTAACAGCCCTACAACCTACTAGAGGTACATAAATGACGTTCTAATGTCATACTTAGATGATTTCTATATAGCTTACCTTAACGACATTCTTATATACTCTAAGGACCCTATAGAACATATTAGGCATGTATATAAAGTCCTTTAGAGGCTCTATAAAGCTAGACTACAAGCTAACATTAAGAAATGTAAGTTTAACGTTACCTATATAAAGTACTTAAGTTACATACTAACCACTTCTAGGGTAGAAGCAGACCCTAACAAGATTAAACCACTTTGTAACTAGATTCAACTAACTACCGTTATAGGTGTAAAGTCTTACCTAGGCTTCTATAGGTTCTACTGCTAGTTCATTTACAACTTTAGAAAAATCACAAAGCCCCTTACTACTATTACTAGCCCTTTAGAACTGTTCCTATAGACTAACAAATGTAAGAACGCTTTTAAAGAATTGTAACGACAACTCCTAGTAGTATAGGCACTACACTACTTTAACCCTAAATTAACTATAAAGCTAGAGACCAACTCTTTAGACGGAGTAATTGCTAGCGTCCTCTCCTAGGAGCACCTAGACAAGCTCTAGTACCTAGTAAGCTTCTATAGCCACATCCTTACTAGCTATAAGATTAACTAGGAGATCTATAACAAGAAACTCTTTGCTATTATAAAAGCGTTTGTAAAATAGAGACCTAAGTTAGCCTTAGTACAACACTAAGTTGACGTTTACATAAACTACTACTTACTTAAGTACTTTATAACAACAAAGGTTCTTACTATAAAGTAGGTTTAGTAGATAGAGCTACTATTAGACTTCAACTTCTATATTATGTATATAGTAGGTAAGAATAACTAGAAGGCTGATATTCTAAGCTAAAGAGACTAAGACCTTATAATGTAATAGAAAGTTAAGTTAGACAGTTATATAAGGGTGTTACTTAGCCTAGCCTACCTACACCCCTATATTAGTGCTAAATTAGCTAACAGCTATATAGCGTTAATCTATACTATAGATATCCTAACAGTGCTAATGTTAATGCCGTTTAGCTTAATAGAAACACTATGTGTAGACAACTAGAAGTCGTTTACTAAGACATGTGCAAAACAACCCTTACCTAATAGGTTTGCCCTAACTAACCAACTTCTCTTATATAGGGGCTGCCTATATATAAACTGCTATACTAAACTATGCATAAAACTCATCTAAGAGGCGCACAACTAAGTATTAACAGTGTACCTAAGTAGAAGGAAGACCTACTAGTTGCTTGCCCTAAAATACTATTAGGTTAGAATAGAGATAGACTATATATGTTATGTTCGTAATTATGTAACCTACCACCTCTTACACACTAATGTCACTAAGCAACAGGGCTTCCTACACCCCCTACTAGTACCTAATTACCCTATGTAACACCTTACTATAGATTTTAAGGAGTTCCTAAGGGACAAGCATAGGTATAATAGCATCCTAGTATTTATAGACTACCTTAGTAAGACTTTAGTAACTATACTATGTTATAAGACTATAGATGCACAATAAATGGCATAGCTGTTCATTAAGTGGATTTACTAATTTAGATACACCTTAGTCTTAATTATTAGTGACTATAGACCCTAATTTGTATTGTCCTTTTAGTATGAGTTCTACTAGATCATTAGCATTAAGATTAAGCTGTTAATGGCTTATTATAAGTAGACTAACAGGTAGATAGAAATCATAAACTAGTATATTAATTAGAGACTGCACCCATTTGTATTCTATTACTAGGACAACTAGAGTAAGCTTATCCCTATTATAGACTAGGTCTAGATAACACTTCCCTACACTTTAATTAGCATAACCCCCTACTAACTTAAGTATAGAATAGATCTGTATACAAGTTAGGACTAGAATACCCTAAATGGTTCTAACCCCTAGGAGACCCTAAACTAAAATGAAGCTAAAGCAGTTGCTAATTAAATGCACACTGCCTAGGTTACAGCTAAGAGCAATATAGCTAAGGCTTAAGAAGATATGTTAAAGTATGCCAACTAATGCTAACAAGCTGTTGATTAGAGTGTTAGGGACTAGGTTTACCTCTCTACTAAGAATCTTAAGAATACCCACCCTAGCTATAAGTTAGGATAGTAATAGGTTAGACCCTATATAGTGCTAGAATAAGTTAGCTACACATTTTAGCTACAGCTACCTAGTAGTTCTTAAATACATAATGTGTTCTTACTAGACATCCTCATTAAGGCTCTAAGTAACCTACTGCCTAGTTAAACAGCACTTAAGCTAAGTAGTAAAGTTGTAGACAGTCTAGAGGAGTAGTAGGTTATAAAGATCCTTACTATAAGGATCTAACGTAAACAGCTCTAATACTAGGTGTCCTAGGTTAGATACAATCTAGACCTAGAGTAGTATTCTATAGTAAATTTTAAGAACTCTCTATATAAGCTTTAAGAGTTCTATATAGAATACCTAAGCCTACCTAGACTACTAAAGGACTTACCTAGATAGATTATAGCATAGGAGATAGGTGAGCTAAGCTAGGATTACAAGAGGAATAGTAAAGTAGGAAAAATAGCATTGTTGCTACCTATAACACTAAACTAAGCACCCTTTAAGCTAGGGCACACTTAGAACTATAGTCCTTATAGAGGCTACCCTTCCTAAACGTCTTACTAGCTTTATAATAAGCAGCTACTACTATAAGAGACAAAGGGTTAAAGCAACCCTATATAAAAGACTACACCTAAGTTCCCTCTAGTATAGGGCCTACTTACCTAATAGTAGAGCTGCTACTGTTCCCCTCCTCCTTATCCCCCTACCCCCTCTTCCTCTTCTTACTAGTATAAGGCACTGCTATAATAGCCCTAGCTAGCTTCCCTACTACCTTCTCTACCTTAGCTACTACCCTAGCTATAAAGTTCACCTCCTTCCCTACTATTATAGTGGATTTATCTACTACCCCTAGTAAGGAGGCAGTATAGGTCTACTCTATAAGAAGCTTCCCTATATCCTCCTTTAGCCCTACTACTACTATAGTAAGGCCCTACCTTTAAGTTAGACCTAGAATAAGAACTATAGAGAAGAGAAGACTTACCTTAATAGTAGAGACAACAGCCTAGCCCTAAAGGTACATTATACCCTTAAAGGGGGTGTAGAGTTCTAGCATGCTACTAGTAGCTAAATTAGCTATATAGACAGCTTCTTTATAAGCTGCCTTAATAGTAGTAGGGTCCTTAGGGTTAGCTAACTTAAGGTTAATAATTATCTAGTATTCCTCCTTAAGGAACTAGGCTAGCTCCTAAGATAGTTAGTAATAGCAGCTAAATGTAAGAGACTCCTCTAGGAACTCACTAGGACATATAGAGCTTTCTACTTAATATAGTACTTACACTTTAAGCTCTTAGAGCTCTAGATGTAGTTGTAGGCTAGGGCCCTATTCTCTAACTTTACTATATAGTATATATATCTTATATAAATTTAGTAGAAAGCTACTATAAGAGCCCTAGGGGGCATTAGGAGAGTCATTAGAGTAGATATTATACTATATAATCTATTAGCTAAGCTTAAACTGTTATTACCTACATGTTAACGCATAATTATCACCTACTTGTTTATCTAGATTGTTTTTGTTCCTATAAAAACACTTAATTAGTATATAATATATAAATAGATAGGGCTATGTACTAGTCTTAGAGGAGGGGGGTTATAGGTAATGTTATAGAAGAAGAAGCTTTAAAGTATAGGTAGAATTAGCTACTTTATAACAACAGCTTAGAATAATGAATTTCTAAGATAGATTAGTAAGTGTATAGTAACTAATAAAATCATAACGCTTTACATTACAACTAGATATAATATAGTATTAATTTAGACGTTCATTTTTAGCCTTTATCTAGAATAAAGTACACTTTATAATCTACCCTATAGATGTAGTTAGTAATACAATCTTTAAACAAAGATTACCTAGATAGATCCTAACACTTAGATACTACTTAGTTAACATATAGAACTATGCACTTTAAGGACAAAGCCCCTTCTTAGGAGGGGGGGGGTAATGTAAGGATGCCTCCTTATATAGGGTACATTTAGACCTATAGAGTAGCACCTAGTACTAACACTATAGGGTGATAGTGTAAGAGTTTAAGGGTTAGGGTAAATTTAGGTAATAGATAGGAGTAGATCTATAGGCACACTAGGCTTAGTAGAGTTAGACCTAATATAGATACTTAAGGAGTAGGAAGCCTTACACTCCTCCTTTATCTTTTTTGTATCCTTTATAGTAGACCTATAGAATTATACTAACTTATATCTAACTTGCACTCTTATATGCCACTTCTTATAACATAGTGCCCTATGTCCTTACACTTATAAGCATTCTTAACCATTACTAAAATAAGAAGGAAATAAAGTACCTTCTTAATTAAAGAGACAATTATAAGCTAATATAAGAGTCTATAGCTAATGTTAGTAACCTTATTAACATTACTATATATTATGTAAATAGGACTACCTTATTAACTAATAATAACCCTACTAATTTTATACCCTAAATAACTTTTACTATAATTACTTTATAATAAATTTTAAGGGCTTTATTAATAGCTCTCTATTACCTTTATTAAGTTCTTAATTTTTAGTAAGTTTAACTATAAGTCTTAAAAGTTATTCTATTTTCTATTTTTCTTAAAAATTATAAACTTTATTTATAACCCTAGATAAGGCTTAACTTTATAAATAGCTACATTATAATAAGGTCTTAGTAAGTAGGTTACTAGTAAAGAGTTTTTTAATAGCTTCTTTTAACTCACAACTTAACATAATAAACTTAAAACTTATTACTACTATTACTATGTTATTAAAATACACCTTTAAAAGACTAAAGCATACTAAGAAAAGCCTTAACCTTATAAGCTAAGCACTACTTCTTAATAAAACCTTTCCTAGAATTAACCCTTAAACTCCTAAGGACCTTACTACTAATAGTACTATATAAGATGTAAAAACCTTTCTAGCTAAACTAGTCTTTAGTAAGGGCAACTACTTAGATTACTAGTTCTTATCTTATAGTAACATTATTACCTTTACTAATAGTATAGTTAGAGCTAACTAGAAACACTTTAAGGATACTAAACTACTAGTAACCTTTTTAGAAGGAGTATTAGAAAAAATTACTAAACCTTCTAGAGAATATTTAACCTTAGTAATAATTAAGATCCTTATATATATTACTTAAATAGAATTATAAGTAGGGAAACCTATAGAATACTAGAAAAGCAACTTCTAGTATATCTAGTCTATTATAATCTACCTTACTACTTTCTATCCCTTTAAGAAAGATGTGTTTATTTATAATTATAACTCTATTATTTACTATAATAACATTCTAGAGAAAGATATAAGAGAGGACATAACTACATTCTATAAGAATAACTTACTTACTATGTAATTTAAACTCTTAAAATACATTAATAAGGTTAAGGGTAGCATTTATTAAGTCTATCCTAAAGAATATAGTAATAAGGGGAATAGTATATATTTTAAGCTTACTAGAGACTAGATTAATAGAATAGCCCTTCTAAGTAAAAAACAAATAGTAGAATAATCTATATTAGAAGTATAGATTACATTAGACCTATTAGAGATAAAGGAGTTTAAGCTTTAAGGGCTTAGACTATAGATAGCTAGGTATAAAAAGGGGTACTATTAGAGTATTATGTAGTAAATAGGGGTAGAATGCTACTAAAGGTAGTAGTAGGCACTAGCTAATACCTACTATCTTTATTAGGAGAATTTCTTTATTTTCTTTATTAGAAGTTAGAAGTTAGTTCTTTATTCCTTTAGTAGTTAGGTAAAATGTACTAGGGTATATAAGAAAGTATATAATAAGAAACTACTATTTTATAGTATAAGTTAAAGCCTTCTACTCTAACTTTATGTTTTCTCCTTTAGTGTTATTTTACTATTAAATCTTACACCTAACCTAGTGTTCCTTATTTCTAACCTTTAGCTATTCTAACATAAGCTTTTAAAGCTTATAAGCTTTAGAAGTAGAAAGCTAAGCTTTAGGCCTAGAAGCTTACTATTATAAAAGCCTAGAAGCTAAGCTAGGCTATAAACTAAGCTTAGAAGTAACTTTACTAAGTAGGAATTAGAGCTTAGAAATAAGAGCACCTCTAGAAGAAGAGCCTAGCTTAGCTTACTAAATTAGGCCTTCTAATTCCTCTAGAATTAGAAGACTTAATTACTAACCTATAAGCTAAAACTAAGAGTAAGTTTAAGAGTATAAATAAAGGTAGAAGTAGGTATAAGAGTAAGTATAGGAATAAGGAAGTAATAATTTTATAGATTAGAGTTCTTAAGTACTTTTATATATAAATTACTATAGCTAGGTACTTATAATTATAATTTTAAGGTGCTAAACTTACTTCCTCTTATAAGTAAGTTGCTAAACTTACTTACACTTATAATTATAGGGAAATAGGAGAGTAACTATTATAATAAGGAATGTAATAAGGAGTATAAGGAAGGTAGTTGTAATAGCATAATTAAGGAGTATAAGGAAGGCGATTATAACAGCGTAATTAATGCATAGTAAGGCATAGATTTAAAAACTAACAATTCCCTATCCCTTCCTTTACGTCAACCGCAAACCACCCTAATCTGCCTCACCTGTATCCAGCCCGTCGTATCCCATTACAACCCCTTATCCCCCCTCCGCGTCAACCGCATAACTACCCCCGTCTGCCTCACCTGCATCCTGCACGTCGTATCCCACCCATCCTTCTCCGAAGCCCATTCCATATCAAAGTTGCGCACAATCTGTCCGACCGTCTTCGTGAGAACCATCATCGCAACATGTTTACCTATAAAATTAGAGCCGTTCCCGCAACTCTCGAATAGACTCACCTATGCAACTTCTATTCCCCAACCCAAACTACGACTATAAGCGCCAGCCACGCAAAAAGGAGGAGTACTTACGGCAAGCATATTCTTGTCCATCCTCCTCACCTGCATCTCATCAACCTCAATCCATCGCTCCGGGCGAAAGAAGTGGGCGTCGTCTCCAAACACCCCCTTATCGCGCTGTGTGACCCAGCCGGTAATCCCGATATCCGTGCCTTCGGGAATGAACTGGCCGTTGAGAACGGCGCCGCCCTTGGGCACGACGCGATCAAATGGGCTCCCGACAGTAGGGTGCATCCGCATCGCTTCTTTGATACAGGCTTGTCTGTTGAAGTCAGTCGCGTGTAGACAACCCTAAAGGGGAACGTACAGGTAAGGGAGCTTCTGCCCTTCTTGGAATGATAGAACCTCCGACAGGAGACCCTTTGAATCCGCATCCTGCAGCTCCTTCACGAGCGCTGCATACGTGCGCGGAGTCTTGACAAGGTAGTAGAAGATGGCGCGGAGGGCGGTGGAATTTGTATCAACAGCTCCGATACTATACAGGTCAGTAACCAACTGTAATAATACCACAATACTCACAAGAAGATGAGAATGTTGTTCATAATCTCTCTCTCGTCCATGATCGTGCTGTCCTTGAGTTGCTTCTGACGCAGGTATTCAAGGAGGTCTCCGCGCATGTTCGTCGGCTTTTCAAGGTCGTACTTCTTCATTGCAGCATATGCAGTCTGTGCCGTTAGCAAATGATATACACCTCGAAAGCATGCATACCTGTTGAATCATGTTGATCGGGTTCTTCTCCCAGATCCTGTCGATCATTCCGACGAGGGTTGGATTGCCGAATAGATATTTATGGGCTGCTGGGAACTGGCCAACTATAGCTCCATAGGTCATGGTAGCCCATCCTGCCCCAATCGCGCCGTTGATATCCCGAGCTTGATCCATGAAGCCGAACATTTCCTGGAATGAAAGTAGACCAGTCAAGTCAAACGAAAACCTAGTCGCAATTCAGCGCTTATTCGTCACGAAACCAGCAATTCAGTCAGGAAACCAAAATACTGACCAGCTCAACCATTCTCCAAAGTCAACTGCAGTCCCTGCGCGTTTGTCCATGTGGGCAACGAAGAGTGGGATACACTTATCAAACAGCGGCTCCAGCTGAAGCATGGATGACAACGAGTATTTCGACGCGACTGACGACCTCATAATCTTGTGTTGGGCGGCATCACGGCTTGTGAATATATTCTCCATCGACTGCCCGTCGATTGTGAACGTGAAGCCGGTAATATAACTCGACTACACCTTGTCAGCGTCTCGCCATCACAGTAGAGGGAACCATACCTTCTGATACAAACTCCCTTGAAGGTAGACCTCTGGGATCATCGCCGCATCTCCGATGGAGACAGCATTGGGTCCAGTCCGGATGATAGGTCCATACTTGTCGTGGAGTTTCTGGTACTCGATATGCGAGTCTCCCTTCAGGCTTATATACACCTTGTACAGGCGTGTGAAGCGGGCCAAGAACGGGCCGGGGAGTTGACGCAGGTGGGGACGGAAATATGAGAAGAAGCAGCTAACGGCATAACAAACGGTTATAAAAACAAGGACGACGATATAGAGTTGGGCCGCCCTGAGGCCTATGATCTCCTGGACCGTAGCCAGCATGTTGAAGTGTATGGAAGTAAGGATGTTGATTAAATAAACAAAGAGACTGAGAATATTGGAAAAAACCCCGACCTAGCGCACTTTATATACTCAGCCGAAAACTACGGAGGGGGAGACTCCAACGAGGGAAGGGGCAAACCAATTGTCATCTTTGTCTTATCCGGCAACAGACCCTATACCATAGTTCCAGCTCTGAAAGACGGTGAGATATCCAGCTGGGGCCTCACTTCATCTCATCCCATTAAGCCTGGCAGCAAAACCCAAGCCCATAATTGGCTACCAGTCGTTCAATATAATACACGTCGTCACACACAGACTTCCTCATCTTCCCATCGATCAGATCCAATAACGTCCCCCCCCATCCTCCCACCATCAGAGACACGTCACACAGCTCCCATCTCGGCGACCCGCCGTGGCATATGCGCCGTGCACTGCACCATCCCCCGCATGGGAATCCGGACATTAGAAGAAAGCAAAAGCACCTGTAACTCTCCAACCGCGCTGCAGCATCGTAACCAGGAAACAACCTTCAAGCTGCTAGCGTCGAGCTCTTCCCCTCACGGCAGATCCATAGCGTCTCATCCAGAACATCCATACGCACCCCAAACGCCACTGTCGCAGCGCTAGGACGCCCCGCCTCGTGACAGACACCAACACCCCGCCGCAGTGCAGAGATCGTCCGATCCCTCTCGTCGATCTGTCCATCCGCCTCAGTCGGACACCATCACGCCGACTGCCCTGCCTCCATCCCAACTCTGCCTCAACCCTCGCCGTCCTCTCTCTCCCCAAAACAAAAACAATAAAATAAAGACACGAAACGTCACACACCGCCTCCCACTCGTCACACAGAGTTCATCCCAAGCATTCCTCCACCACCACGAAGGGGGATGGAAGGGCCCGACCCCGTCCCACCCGCACCAATACCACGGCCACCGGGTGACGTGTGACCTAACCCCCATTCCAATGGACGATCACATCCCCTAATGGGGCAATCCCCTCGTCGGATTCCCCCTCGCGCCATGTCGAGCTGAGAGGCGTTCGCGGCCGGGAAGTAAGGGGGTCGATAAATGCGCACTTTGGGCGTAGGTGGCTTACATAAGCGAGGGGCCACGGCGGCTTCCAATTCGCTGCCGCCGTGGCGGGTTCGGTGATACTGCCTGTTGTTTCTGTGTGATTCCAAACGAGGGTAGGTAGCTGATGCGGCCCGAGGGGATAATAGATCATGTCGGTCGATGGTGTTGCACGGCGGGGCGATGGCGTTGGGCGTGTCTATCGGAAATAAAAATCGATGTTGCGTAACGGAATGGGGGGCGAAGGGGAGATTCATGTCTGCCATCCCCCTTCTTGTCACTGATATCGTGTTATTGGGATTCGATGGTGTTGCACGGCTGGGCGTCTATCGGAGATAAAAATCGATGTTGCGTAACGGAATGGGGGGCAAAGGGAGATTCATGTCTTCCATCCCCCTTCTTGTCACCGATATCGTGTTATTGGGATCCGCCATGGGACGTTACATACATGTTGTGAACTGTGGGTGTCTCTGCTCCTCAGGTACGAGGACCTGGCGCGGTTCATATTCCGTTTACCCGCCGCACCGCTGTCGGTGGTAAGGATGCTAAGTTCTCTTCGAGCTGGATTTCTTGACCTCGGCCTCCCCTAAAATGATCTATCCTTCTTCAAACGCCCGCACTCCAAACCCCCATCCCAACGCCATACCCTCCCAAAAACCAAACCCCTTCGAAGCACGGACTGCCCCTTCCATGTGCGTGCCTCCCTGCCCATTTCAACATGCTCATTCCATAGCCTCCCCTTACTCCCCCTTCTTCCGTCTCCCCTTCTTCTTCGGCTTCTCGTCCGAATCGCTGTCCTCCTCCTCCTTCGTCCGCTTGCCCTGTCCCGCATCGGGACCGTCGGCGATCTTACTCACGATATCATTGAGGAAATCGAATTGCTCGTCAGCCTCGATCGCTTTCTTCAGGTGGACGGCAGTCACGCGCTTCGAGTTCGTGCTGCGCGCCAGGGAGGCTGATTTGGTGACGAGTGAGATCATGAAGAGTTCTAATGCTTTGGCTGGTGGGGTGTTAGTCACTTGTATTTCATCGTTTGGGGGGACACGTACAAACAGCAACAGGTGTGACCTGGGCTACCTTGCCCACCTCCTCATCAGCCTGCATTATCCGCTTTATCCTCGCAACAGGAAACTTCGTCTTGATCTCAATACCCTGGCTGGCTCCAAGGTGTGGTTTGACATCCTCGCTGATGCCAGGTGCTGCGGCGACGCGCTCACGCTTTACGCGTCCTGTCATCGTGTCGTTGCTGGTCTCGGATTTGATGTGAAGTTGTTCGTGTAGTTGCTGATGCGGCGCCTGTGGTGGCTGCGGCGGGGGTGGTTGATAGGTAAGAGCTTGTTGGGGGAGTGAATATGACTGTCGCGAGTAATTCTGCGGCGGCGAGTGCGCTTGTGAATATGGCGCTGTCGGGGCCTGGTACGCCGGACTGGTGTGCTGGCCTCTCGGTGCCTCAAACGTATGTGTAGGCGGTAGGTCCGGGATGGGCGGCAGGTAACTGGAGTTCCGGCGGCTATCTCCAAATCCCTGGTACTGTTGCGGCGAGGGGGGAACCTGGTACCCTGAGCTGGACGAGATGCTGCTGCGCTGAGCTGTGGCGTTGCTGCTCTGGGGGCTCGTGAAGTCCGGCAGTCGCGGTGAGCGGGGCGTGTAGGTGGAGGTCTGGGGTTGGTGGTGGTGCTGTTGCTGTTGTTGGTGCGGATGCTGCTGCTGCTGCTGCTGCTGCTGCACGGGCGTCGTCGTCGAGGACAGAAAGGATGAGAGGTCGGGAGATTGCGGTGCGTAGGTACCGTCGGCCGGCATATTGGGGGAAAGAGAAGAGAGCAAAGCAGAGGCGGCAGGGCAGTCAGGCCCGAACCCGCAAAAGTGAGAAAGAACGCGTCCGTGGGTGGTGCGGAGTGGGGATGCGGGTGGCTGGTGCACAGGAGCTAATGCAGCTCAAATGTTGCTGTGGCTGGTGGGGGGTAGGGTATATTGTATTTGGGGTTTGATTGTGTAGAGGAGGAGATGATGTCCAGTACGTTCGTTCAGTTGAGTACAGTAATCGTACTGGCTGACTGAGGCTGGCAAGATGATTTTGCTCAATCGCCGGTGGCCTCAGTGTCTCGACATGCCAATTGAGCCCGTCGCGGTTGTGCTAGGGGGTCTCAAAGTGTCTTGGTCTGACAATACCCGCTCTGTGCGCGCCGACGTCAATAAAAATGTCCGTGTGGCGCCCGAGAAAAAGGAAAATCGAGAATAAAAATAAAATAGAGTTAAAAAGTGGCACAATTGACCGAATTCACTCCTTTCTCTCAGGCGGTGAGTATATTGATAATTGATGATTGGTGGGTAAAATGAAGTGCACGTGATTGGCGTTGTATTTGGCTGTTATTAGCGTGGTATTGGTGTGGCTGTGCTGCACTGTCGTTGCCGGCGGGTGGATTTTCCGATTTTCCGGATTTTCCCAGAGATTTTTTTGTGATTTGGGTTGATTTGGAGCGGGGAGGGTGCTGCATTATTATATGCTAGGGACGTCCGACGCGACAATCGACCAGGATCCCGCGCTTTAGGCTACCCTAGGCTACTTTGAGTTAAACGCCGATTCAACTGCCCACGAACGTCACCATCTTATTTTCACAAGGGGGGCTAATTTCATCTCTATTTATCGTCTATCAACAATCATCATTCACAGAAAAACATATCATTCCCAATTTTATATCCCTACAATGGCGTCATCATCAAGGTATCTCGCTCTATTACATCTTCGTTAAATTACCTTTGTTGGTTTCTATGTCGGCCTCTTGTACTCTGTACTGTACAAAACAAAGAGCCTCGCGACGCGATCTGCGCCGCCGAACGCGCGTTTGTTTGCCCTTACTTCCCGCGTCGGCAAGGCTGCCACTGTCGCTGTCGCTATCCGCCTGCCTACATCAAAATAGGTATCGGAATGCGATGATTCCCATCGAGCCCATCTCTTTCTGTGTTTCAGATTCCATATGTCTCATCCTGGTCCCGTTGAGTGATGATGACAAAGAGCCTACCAGAGACCACCCAGAGTCCGAAGCCCAGCCTTGCGTTTGCGGTTTCTGCTCTACAACGTGGTCGCGTGAAGGAGTAACTTGATCTAATCTGACAACACTTCTGCCCCTATCGAAGTGGGCTTTTCCATTCTCTTCGTCTGTTGTTGATGTCGGCTTTCTGGGCTCGACGCGGTCAAAGCGTGAGGCCTCCCTCCTTTGTCAAAAATACCTTAGCCCAGCAGTTAGGATACCAAATTTATTCCATGCCATGAAACCGTTCTGGAGTACATATTGCCTGCGCTGCGACTGTCTACGATTAATACAGACATACCATGAGAAATGTCTGCCTTGAGCACAACTATGAGTATCCGAAAAGGATGGCCGTTCAAGACAGCATCCCGACCCATTTCCTGTCTCAAATTGGGATGAATCAGAGTGACGGCTCGTTTTCTTTATCACTTCCAATATCTCACCGTTTGGCAGGCAAATCATGCCGGGTTCTACATCTCTGTCGTTACACATGCCAGTCTCTTATGGAAGCGCCCATACTTTTCTATTCTGCCCTATTCGACACCATCAACGCTTGAAACGGAACAGTGCCAGGCAAATGAATAAATATCCGTTTGCTAGTCACTAGGCATATATATGAAGGTGGATTCCCATTTCCACGAGAACCACGATTATGTTCCTCAGATATTAAAAAGTCATCCTCAGAGAACATCTCCAACTATCCCGGGCATATTCCTTCAAGGCATACTCCCTCAACGTCTTTCTACATTCCCAATCGACCCAGCACCAGTAATACGCCACCGAAGACCTCAAGACACCGGGTCGCCTAGAAGCTAGCAGAACCCAGCTCCTGCCCATAAATACACCCAAGATGGAAGCCAAACAGCCAGCAAGCGAACGACTTAATTTTTTCCACAAAGACAATGTCCGGTTCAAGACCCTAGAAGATATCAGCAAATCCATCTCAGATTTGTACGTCTCCATGGAAAACAGTCATACAAAATTAGGACGACGCGACGACCTACCAGACTCCCTCCTGGATCATGGCAAGGCCATCGGGAAACTAATAGTCTGCAACAAGGCTGAAGCCCGGAGGGCGGAAGTGCTTGTCGCCCGTCTTCATTTCGAGATGCGACGGATCTACGAGAGCGAGGAGGAGACAATGTAAGAGGTGAATAATCGGGAAATGGAAATGGTCGGTTCATCTGGCATGCGGGAAGATATGGAGAGATACTACAGGAAATGGGCGGAGGCGTTGTGGGTTATCGAGAAGATTTTAGGGTTATTCGTGGCGAACGGAGAGGAGATGGAGAAGTACTGGAAGAGGTCAGAGACATATGCATTGGCCGAGGGAACGGATGATGGAACGGACTTGTTCCATCAAATTCTAGCTAATAGACTGGAGAAGTTCGGCGTTCAGGAGGTAGAGGATGTGCTGAACCAGTTTGTGGTATCGAAGGAGCACGACGCCGAGAAGGCTGAGAATATGCGGGAGGAGTCGGAGCGATCGAAGATGCTTGATATAGCGCGGGATGAGATCAGGGAAGTGTTTGAAGCATTGACGGAGGAGTTGGAGGAATTAAAGGAGGAGTCGGAGGAATTGAGGGACGAGTTGGAGGTGTTGAAGAAAGGTGGGAGGCATTGAAGGAGTACGAATTTCTTAGACTAAAAGGCTGGGCGGAAATCAGAGACAGTTTGAGGTCGGGGGAGGTATTGGGACGCCGTGCTTTTCTCCCTGTTTTTGGGTTTCCGTTGATGTTTTGGGAATTCGGGGATATCCCTGGCCTTGAGGGTCAACTTCGTGCGATTAGCAAAGCCATGGATGGGGTGTGCATTTTAGAGTAATTCCATGAGATTTTGAGTTCTTTTCTCAATTTCAAACTTGCGTCGTTCATTTATGGTGTTTTTACATTCGTCGGGTTTCCGAATTCGATTTATACGAGACATGGAGAGTTAGCCACCCCCATTGAAGTATGTGTAGATGTTGTGCACCAGGCGTTGTGTAGATCTGCGCCTCGCCACCTTGATTTAACAGACAAAAATTCATTCCCAGTTCTATTCCCAAACCAGTCGTTGGCCTCATATATAGTATCTATCATCTACCGCAACCGCGCAGACAAAGGCAAACACCCTTGAATGCACTGAGACAGACGCCCATGATTCATTTTATCCCCTCCAATTACGAAATTATAAATTCGCCTTCGGAGCCGGATGAGTTCTTGCAATATTTGAAATTCAAGTAACCCCTCGCAGTCCAGGTACCCGCTATAAACCCCTACCAAAGCCCGCGCCTCCCTACGTACTCCTGCAACCACGCCCTTTACATAGCCACGCCCTCCGAGCGCTCTCCCAGTCCCAGTGCCTGAGCCTGAGCATCCAGATCCGCAATCTCCCTCGTAACCTTGTCGAGGCAACCCGATGCCGCAGCAACAAATCCAAGATATGGCCTGCTGGGGCTGAGAACACGCGACAGATACTCAGGGTGGTACTGCACGCCGACGAACCAAGGGTGATCCTTGATCTCTACAATCTCCATGCGCTCTCCCTTGTCGTCCTTTCCGACGAATGTCAGGCCGCCAGCCGCAAGGCGCTCCACGTAATCGGGGTTGACCTCGTATCTGTGGCGATGGCGCTCGTGGATCTCCGCACGGTCGCCATACAGCTTGCGCAGGCGCGACCACTCCGACCCAGGCTGGAAAATGGTTGGGCGGATACCCAGGCGCATGGTGCCGCCCATGGCTGATCGGTCGACCTCGGGCATGAAGAGGACGATGGGTTCGGCGCATTGCTCGGAGAGCTCTGTGGACGAAGCGCCCTCGAGGCCGCACACATGGCGCGCAAAGTCGATGACGGCAAGCTGCATACCGAGGCAGATTCCGAGGTAGGGAACTTTCTGTGTGCGAGCCCACTGGGCCGCCTTGATCATGCCCTCGGTGCCGCGGAGGCCGAAACCACCCGGAACGAGAATACCATCCGCAGTGCAGACCTGGTGCCAGGCAGCATGGAAGCCTGCTGGACGTGCGGTCTTGGCATCGTCCTCCAGGTCAGAAGCGTCAACCCACTGGAGTTGGAGCTTCTTGTGGCAGCGCATCGCCGAGTGCTCAAGCGACTTGATGACGGAGAGGTACGAGTCGTGCAGGTTGGTGTACTTGCCGACCAGGGCGATGGTGACGGTCTCGAAGAGGCGGTCCTGCGATGTCGTGAGCGTCTTCCACTCCGCCCAGATGCGCTGACCGCGTCCGATGAGGTGCTCCGACTTTGCCACGGCATCGAGTTTGAGGATGTCGCGAACGGTCGTGATGAGGCCTTGCTTCTCGAGAAGTAGGGGGACGTGGTAGGTCGAAGCCACGTTGTGCACTGCAATGACCTGCTCAGGCTCAACCTGACAGAACATGGCGATCTTGTTTGTCGTCGCCTTCTCGAGCGGGACGTCACAACGGCACGCAATCTGACATCGTTAGCCTCTACCCACCCGACCAGAAACGCAGACTTACCAAATCCGGGCTCAGCCCAGCGCTTCTCGCATCCTTAATCGCTGCCTGAGTTGGCTTCGTCTTCTGCTCTCCCTGGATGACTGGCACAAGCGAGACGTGGATCTGGAGGAAGTTGCCCTTTCCTGCCCTGCGTCTCAGCTGGCGCATAGCCTCAATGAAGGGCGCGCTCTCAATATCTCCCACGGTCCCGCCCAACTCGATGATACACACATCCGGTGCCTCGTTCGTGTCGTCGACAGGGACGCGTGCGACACGCTCAATCCAGTCCTGGATCGCGTCCGTCAGGTGGGGGACGACCTGCACGGTACGTCCAAGGTAGTCACCGCGACGCTCGCGCTCAATGACGTGCTGGTAGATCTTTCCCGTCGTGATGTTGTTCTCGCGCGTCAGCGTGATGTTGAGGTAGCGCTCGTAGTTTCCAAGATCGAGATCGACCTCACCGCCATCGTCCAAAACGAAGACTTCACCGTGCCTGGGGGTAATGGTCAGCATGACTCTTGTCTGCCCTTACAACAAGAGTTTAACTTACTCGGTGGGTGCCATGGTTCCGGCATCGACGTTCATGTAAGGATCGATCTTTATGCTCGTAACCTTGAGCCCAATGGTCTTGAGCAACAACCCGGTGGAAGAGGCTGCACCAAGCGCAATCAGCCTGCCATTCCCTCACGCCACACCCGCAAACGCGCAATAGAACTCACCAATGACGCCCTTTCCAATCCCGGAGATGACTCCTATAAATACACGTCAGCAAAGTTCTCGATCTCAAGGTCTTCATGTCGTGCAATGGCCCCTCCTCCAAGGTGCTCTTGTGACTCCACGGACTCATTTAAAGCCACAACAGTAAATAAAAAAGTAGTATCACGTACCTCCAGATACCAAAACATACTTCATCGTTCTGGCAGTTATTAATTTCGTAGTAATGCCCTTTCCCAGCTCCTGGCTGAGGGGGGAAGGAGAGAAGGGAAGAGAGAAGGCTTCACCCGCTTCTCAGATATTTTGTTTTCTGGTGGGGCGCGACTCAAGGCAGCCACTAATCCCTTATCGGACGAACAAGGCTGAATTTCAGCCTTTACGTAGATCATGTGATTTATGCAAGGGGTCCGCTTATTGTTGACATTTGCACAGAAAAGAGCTTGAGATTCCGATCGGAGCGGAGAGAGTAGGAATTTCTCTTATCGGCGTTTTTGGAATTCACTTATCGCACACATAACCGCCAAAAGTCCAAGCTTCGCCTACTCCCCCACCAAACCCCTCCATTCCTCCACAACAACAACCCACCGCATTGTCCATTCGAAATCAACCCAGAATGGCTGACAACGAAGCAGGCCTCAAGGCCCAGATTGCTGAGATGCAGCAAAAACTTGACCAGCTGAAGGCCACTGCTACGTCGTCCAACTATGACGCCTACCAGACCTCGTTGACTGGGCGCTACTGTAGCCGGGAGATGTCCAAACTCTTCAGCCAGCGTTCCCGTCACTCGACCTGGCGCAAGCTTTGGCTGTACCTTGCCGAGAGCGAGCATGAGATCGGCATCGAGACCATTACGCCAGAGGCGCTGGAGCAGATGAGGGCTCACCTCGAATTGACCGACGCTGATTTTGAGGTCGCTCGGGTGGAGGAGAAGAAGCGCCGTCACGATGTCATGGCCCATGTCCATGCCTTTGGGGCTGTTGCACCGGCAGCAGCTGGCATCATTCACTACGGAGTAAGTATTTGAGACCCAATATCTGCACCTTTGTCACGGTGGAACATTGCGTTTTATTCCTCCGCTATTGCTCAAAGAGATAGTTTTCTGACTCTCATCTCCAACAGGCAACAAGCTGCTACGTCACTGACAACACCGAGCTGATGCTCATGAGAGATGGTATTGACCTTCTTCTCCCGAAACTGGCAAAGGTTATTTGGAACTTGGCCCAGTTCGCCATGCAGTGGAAGGCGGAGCCAACTCTGGCATATACTCATCTCCAGCCAGGTTCGTATACATAATGAAACCTTTACCTTGGGATAATTGCTGACAACTGTTCTCAATAGCCCAGTTGATTACTGTTGGAAAGCGTGCTGCACAATGGGCACAGGACCTCATGTTCGATCTGGAGAATATCGAGCATGTTCGAAATGAACTCAAGTTCAGAGGTACGTCTATCAAGTTCACCTCCCAGGGTTACGTCTATTCCCGAGGGAGGTTAAAAACATGAATCTTTTCGAACAATATCTGACAATGGTCCTCATCAGGTGCTCAGGGAACTACTGGCACTCAGGCATCCTTCATGGAAATCTTTGGTGACGACACCGCCAAGTGCGACAAGCTTAACGAGCTGCTCTGCAAGAAGACTGGCTTCTCAGAGTGCTACGATGTCTCAACTCAGACATATACGCGCAAGGTTGACCTGATCGTCGCCAATGCCATTGCAGGTCTCGGGTCCACTGCCCAGAAGATCGCTGGTGATATTCGCCATCTGGCAACTTTCAAGGAGATTGAGGAGCCGTTTGAGAAGGACCAGAGTAAGAAACTTCCAAGAACAATGATAGAGACCAGAGCTAACATTAGTAGTTGGATCATCTGCCATGTCTTACAAGCGCAACCCAATGCGATCTGAGAGAATCTACAGTCTCGCTCGCGAGCTGATGTCGAAGCCGGCAAGCTTTGCCGCTACCCACTCGGATCAGTGGATGGAGCGTTCATTGGATGATTCCGCCATCCGCCGCATGGATATCCCGGAGACCTTCCTCCTTGCAGATGCCATCCTTATTGGCCTTGATAACGTATCCAATGGATTGGTCGTGTACCCCAACCGCGTTAACGCCCGTGTTCAGGAGGAGCTCCCATTCATGATCACCGAGAGCATCATTATGAAACTGGTTGCGATGGGAGAGTCGAGGCAGGAAGCTCATGAACAGATCCGTGTCCTGTCACACCAGGCTGGCCGCTCTGTGAAGAATGACGGCAAGCCAAATGACTTGGTCGCCAGGATCAAGGCCACAGAGTTCTTCAAGCCGATCTGGGCTGGACTCGACGACATGCTCAAGGCGGAGTTGTATACCGGCCGCAGCGTTGAAATTGTCGAGCGCTTCTGTGCGGAGGGAGGCGTTTTGGACAAGAAGATCAAGCCATACAAGGCATTCATCGAGAAGGCGACCACGGCCGAACTCAGTGTCTGATTTTTCTCGATACCCCCCACTCAACTGCCTCAGCGGCTTTATAAGTGGTACGCTATCGACCCGCTGAAGTTAAATCAGGGAACATGCCTATCCGCCAATCGCCGGTGAGAATATTCATGTCTCTATTTTAGAATTGGCCATACCGTAGTAATTGGAAAAAATGCTACTACTTCCAGAAATTCTTTGGTTTTTTTGACAAACAGTGACCTCAGGTTGTAACAACGGACTAGAAACCAACGAACTAATATCATCTTATAGTTGACACTGGACCAGGACGAGATGTCCCACTCGCAAAACTCGCCTGGACCACGCCCTATCCACGTCTCTACCCATGAGAGACTCTCCCTACCTCACAACACCGTATCCGACGGCATAATGCCACGATATTTATATATATCTCTCTGGTTCGCCCACTCCCTCAACTTATCAATATCTGTACACTGATGCACCCCACCCCACCCCGGATGCCCCGTATCCCCCTCGAGACTCGTGTCCGCATTACACAGTATTGCCTGACGGATATAGTCAAAACAGTGCACAGAGTGGAACGCAACCTCGTTCGATGGCGCCTTGTCCGTGAAAGCAGTTTGGAAGGTCACCGCGAGGTATGACTTAACACCGTTAGCAGGCAGTCGCCGGGAGGGAGGACTGGACAGACGAGGCAGTGCAGCTGGTGGAATACGGAAAGCATGTATGCCGGCTCCGTATGCGTGCTGTTGACGTTCATCTCATACCCCTTCCCTAGCCCATACTTCTCGGCATTCTCGATTTTGACATATCCCCTCCCATCTACGTTTTATTAGCCCAAACTCAACCTCTGTTGGAACATAAGCAGGGACGCACCAGCGCTCAACTCAATCCAGTTGTGTAGCGTCTCCAGCGCTGCCGACTCATTCGCAAACATCCCGTCATGTAAGTACCGCTCGTTAGGTTGAAACGTTACCGTTGTCTTTGGCCCTGTATCTGATCAGCCTGCATTCTCCCTGTGAGTATAAACACATACACGACGGCACCGGCGATGGCTTCTCCCCATCACTCTCCCCCCGCTGCCACCCCCGAAGAAGCAACACCACAATCGCACCCGCCATTACAACTTCCGCCAGAATCCTCACCCACGCCGTCCACTTTCTCGTACTGGGCTCATCTTCTTCTACCTTCATCTTTAGTAACACATCCTCGTTCGAATCTCCCGCCAGGAATGGGCGCTGCGCTTCCGCATCGTGGGTGCGCTTATCTGCCATTGCTCGCTCTCGTTTCAATCCCAACTCAGGCTCCAGCAAACGAGTATTTACAGATCAGAACAGCTAACTCCGAATCTTCAGTGATAGATCCATCGATGATGCACAAATGCTCATCGCAACGTGTCGTCGAAGCCCATCATCTAGCCAAAATGCCGGTTCGCAACTACCGGGTAATCGACCCGGCTTTAGCCTGTATATAGCCAACCCCTCCGGCACCTAAATTAATCGCAACGCAGCACATGCGGCATGGCAGTTTTAGGATAAGTGCCTGGATCGGTCGCTACTTAGGTGTGCTTGTGATATATGGGGTGCGGATGCGGGTGGTAGATCATGCGTTTTAAGTTTAACCCACGCGCGTTGAAGAACGGGTGGGCGCCGGGGTTCGAGGACGACGCGGAGGCATGATTGTTTTTGCCACGCCATGCTTCTATCGAGACGACGAGCGTTGCGGGGACAAGATGGGAGTGGATGCGTTTGCGGCTTCTGGCGGTTCTTACAGTAGAGGGGGGAGTTAAGGGAGTATTATTATAGTCATGGCCACAGAGATGATTCATTTGAGGGTATCCTGTCCAGGATTCTCAGTCTATATACACCACCTCCACCTCCACCTCCTCCGCTCCCTACCTGCGGCTATCTCTTTCGGCCTGCACGCGACATATCCCGATATAAATGCATGAACACAAATCCCCTCACGCCCTTCCCACCAGAACAGAAGACAGATGCCGTACCCTACTTGACTACCTCCTCCCCTCATTTCGTTCTTAAACTGCGTATCCTTCCTCGCTCGTCCCATCCAATTTGCCATGTGTAAAACACTTTATACCCACCCACCCCCAACGCCTCCCAAACAGAAAAAAAAAAGCACGGACAAAACAAACGGTGCCTCTCCAGAGAGAATGAAAATATAAGGAAGTCAAAACCCGGTTCTGTGCGTCCCTCCAAAAAAACCTGTCGTAGCCACCCTGCCTCACTCCGAGTAGCATAGTAGCCGCGCATATTGAATAGAATCCCCCACATAATCGCCACTTTCTCACCAGTAGAATCTCCCACTTCACCTCTTACTTCCCGCCCCCTCATCTTCGCTCTCCCCGCCCCTCTCTCCAATCTTCTCAATCCCTTTCTTCACCGAGATCAAGCACCCTTGCTCCTTCAGCCGTCGCGTCAACGCCGTACTCGCTTGCATCCCCGGGAAATCCTTCGCCGCAAACACCGTCACCACCCCACTCGTCACGGTGGCACTATACGGCACTTTTGTTCCCATCTCCATCTTATTAGGATCCAACACCATCAACACGAACTTCAACCGGTACTGCCCGGTGGTCCGACACGACAGATCCGGGAAACAGAAAAAACACCCCTCGACCCCGCGTTCGTCTTTGCCCACAAATGGGCTAGCGACGAGCGTCCCCATCAGCCGACGCTGCTGGTTGCGACGCTCCCCGCCGCCTACGCTGCCGTCGCCATCCATGGCCCCACTGTCGATGTCTTGCGACGCGTCCCATAGCGAGCAATGTACCACGTAGTACGGGTACCGTAGGCGCCGGGCCATTTCATCAGAGGCCGACATGGCGGCGGGCACGGGGATGGATGATGGCGGTGGTGGTGGGGGTGGGGTGATGCGCAACTCGAGGATAGGAGGCGGGTCCACGACGCGGCGGTCTCGTTCACCGAAGCCGCATGCACGCGCGGCGAGGGGTTGTTGCCGCATGTGGAGCGTGTATGTCGGTTGTGGTCTAGCATGTGTTAGTTTCAGCCATGGAATCGAACGTACAGGGGAACACGTACTTCGAACTATCCGGCCTAATCAGATCTGCAATCCCAATTCCGGTCGAGTCTCGCAGCTTCTGCTCCTTCGGCTTCGGCAGAGCCCCTGTCGAGGGTCTCTTCCGTAGATCTCGTGACCGCGGAGACGGCGAGCGGAGCAGCTGCACATGGTGGTTGTTTGGATCACTCTGATTATTGATGTGGTTGTTAGCACCGCCCTGCACGCCATACGGATCCTGCGCCGGCCTCGGTGGTCCGAACGTTGGCGACGACTCTTGCGAGAGGGGTCGACTTTGCTGGTGTTGCGGCGGCGGCGGCGGTCTGCTCGTTGGCTCGCTGCCAATGTGACTGCCGTTGTTACTACTTAGTTGTTTGCGGTACTCATCTGCGGCATCGCGGCGCTGTCCGATCTTGCGCACCTGCCTCGTCTCAGGGGGTTGTCTGCCAAAGTGGTAGACCGAGCCGCTGCCTGGTTGGAGGGGGCTGAATTTCACCGATTGCTCTTGCGGGTGCATGGGCGGTTGTCGATCTTGAGGCAGGTATGGGTGGTATGGATGTTGGTTTTGTTGGTTTTGGAGGGAAGGGAGGGTGACGATGGGGCTGGAGGGCGGGTATCTGATGTTATTTGGCATGGGGCGGTCAGAAGAGTATTCGAGGGGTGGGAGGGTAAAGCGGTCCGCGTATGACCGCGGGTCGTCGCGAGAGGCGTCCATTGAGGTGGCAGAGGGGGGTCGAGATGAGTATTGGCGGTCCATGATGTGTAGATGTCGCCGCAACAGACGTGTAGACGATAATTAGAGTGTCACAGCACCTGTGAGTTTATGTCAGTATTTATCGCTAGTATACATGTAATCCGCCTCCTGGGCTCCCTTTCAACAATCGCGTTGGGGACGTCGCTCTTTCAAAAACTGAAAGCAACGAGACAGAAAATCAGGGTTGACCGGCATGTCTTATACGGTCCCTGGGAACCCTTCTTCCAGCGTCACACGCGCCAACCAACATCCAACCAACTCACAGCCGCAACAGCAACACACCCACAACATTGCTCACCTCCACCAAGAACGAGCGCGCCTCAAGGCAGAAATCAAAGCTAACAAGACCAGAAAAAAATGCGGCCAGGCTCACCAGGAAGGAGGCAGAGCCTCGTCGCCACTTGCGCGTGGGGGTCCGCAGTCGTGAGAATGGCAGGTACCGACTAATCGCAATCTCGAGATCTTGTGGGAGCTGGGAGGAGAGATCGAGAGCGCAGCCTCAATCGTCGCGGAGCATAGGTGTCGGTATCGTGTCTTCGTCTTCGTCGTCGCTGTCGGTTCTTCGATCGTCAAGTCGAGTGGAGGTCAGGGGTCAATCGGTCGCGCAGCTTGCGGCGGAGAAGCATGCATCATCCGTTCCAGTTTCTCGAACTCCTGCGCAGCCTCCTTTGCTTCCTTAGACCGTTCAATCTCTCGCCAAGTCGATGCTGGGGAGAGATCGGGTAGCAAACAGGCGGGCTGCCACGGTATATGATCCAAGGAGGAACAGAACAGGGACAGAGAGAGAAAAGTCGCACGGATCAGAAGGAGGGAAATGTCGAATGGCGGGTTTTGGGAAGATGGGGCGCGCCACGCCACACGGCCGGGTGCTACTGCTGGGTGGGTGGATGTTCCGTCCCAGTGAGGGATAGGGAGGATGGTGGGGGGGGGTGGAGGGGGAAGGGGGGGAGGGAGGAGCTCGCGTACCGTACCGCCGCTACCGTGCCGCAGGGTACGCGCATGAGTTAGCGTATTACAGGCTGTGGACCTGTGGACCCGGTTGCTGACGGCGCGAGGTGGGATAAACAATACAGGATACTTTTGTGGCTGCACAGCGTGGCAGAAGGATGAAGTATCGGATCGTGCCGTGGTTGTGTTGGTGCCATGTTGGAAGGATTGCAGAACGCTGTACGTTGTAAGACAGTCTGGCGGGTTGCACAACTCCCGGGCCTAGATGGTGAGAAGGTTGGGCTATGGAGGCTATGGAGTTGGCAGCTAGGGGCCTTTGATAGTGGCAGCTGGCACCTGGGCATGACTCGAGATGGTTGCGACGGTGGATTTGTGATGGAGAAGGGGATGGGGAAGGCGAGGAGAGAGACAGTGCTAGGGGGGAACAGGGGTTCAGAAGAGAAAACAGGGTGCAGGGTGCGGAACAAACTTGGTACAGTACTGTACAATACGTATGTGTATGTATGTACAGTACAGGCCTGTTCTACTAGGACTACTCTAGGACTTCTAGGACTACTCCAGGACTACTCTAGGCTGGGGTAAACGAACGGTACCCTAACCTAAGAGTAGTATGGGGGTAGCCTGGGAATAGTCTGGGAAGGAGTGATGCAGAAACAGAAGTTCGGAGCCAAGTGGAGTCGCCGCGCAGCGAGCGTGCTTTCTTTACAGCGGTCAGTGGTCGGTCAGTGGTCGGTCTGGGAGACATTGAGCACGTTGAGCACGTTGAGGATACTATCGATGGCCCGATGGCAGTATAGACGGACTGGCAACCCGGCTAACAAGCAGCGAATGCATCGATGCAGCGATGGCATGCACCATACAGGTTAGGCACAGGGTGTCCTTCATCTTCATGGGTCAGCACAGGACTATGCATCGGAGCGCATTCCCTAACATCCATTCCCTGAGCCAGCACCACCAGCCAACACAGCACACCAGACAGTGGGTAAAGCACAGAATAACTAGGAGACGAACAAATACGCCGCCGCCGCCGCTAAGCAAACCCGGCCAAGGCCCACTCCGCCCAGGATACTGTATGTATGTACTGTACAGTAAAGTACTGTTCGCCGATCAACCATGGGAGGTAAAATAGTTCCCGCCCGCCACGTCCGTGTCGGCGCCCGCCCGTCGCGGGCGCCGCCGTAAGCGCGATAAAGGGAGATGGTCGGCAGTACTCTCCTAGTTGCGCGGCGAGGGGCCCTGTCTAGCATCTGATATGATTATGATCTGATAGCGCTGGTGTGTGGGCGTAGGCGTGGGTGATGGGTGGAGGGAGAGCACGATGCCGACAATTCAATTCCGTACCACACCCACCCACACAGTCGCATCCGCATACATACTACTATGGTATTATAGTACTTTACTGTATAGTGTCCCCAGCACCAACAGCCAACCAACCAACCACACAGCCATGCACTGCCCACCCCTTTTCCCCCCCTCGCTCCCTCGCTCCCCCATTCGCATCCTTTTCCATGCCCCTTCCCTGTCTCTTCCTCGGTCCCTCGCTTCCCCATTCGCATCCTTTTCCATGCCCCTTCCCTGTCTCTTCCTCGGTCCCAGAGATGTGTACGGCGCTCTAGCTAGGAACAGCGGAGATAGTGCAGACCAGACCGCATCACAGATGAACGTAGCCGATGGACGCACAGTCCCTCGGCGATGCACCTTCACACCCCCCCGACCCGACAGATTGGATCCGTATAGTGGAACGGAGTACAATGCGTACGGTGCATCCTCCTACGGTGCATCTAACCGCTGTTGGCCGCGGACGGAGTGGCCGAGAAGAGAACGAGAACTGTGGCGAGACTATGTGGGTGGGTTTGTGACTGGCTGGTGGCGTCGATGTGAGAGGGAAGGGGCGAGGGAAGGGGCGAGGGAAGCAGAGAGGGAAGGAGGAAGAGAGAGAGAGAGAAGGAAACAGCGACTCGCACGGCGGGGAAGGAGCGAACGGGTGAAGGTTCTGATTGAGGCAGTCACGATGGAGAGTGAGCGACTGCGAAGGAAGGTACGGGGAGAGTACTATACCATACTACTATCCCGACATACTCCATCCCCATCGTCATCCTTTCCTCTCTTTTCCGCCTCATCGCCCTTGCCGCTCTCATGTACTCTACTTTCTGCTTCTGCTTCTGCTTCTGCTTATGCAAGTGCGGACAGTAGAGTGCAGCAAGCCCCGTCCCACCACACCGCCACACACACACAAACACACCACACCTGGTACGTGGATCAATGTCTTGGTCTTGTGTGTCTTGGTCTACTTCTTTTCATACGACCTTGACCTTGACCTTGCCCACCCGCTCCCTCCTATACATTTCTCGTGTCCTGTTTTGTCCTGTCGTGTCTCCTGTCCTGTCTTGTCGTCTTCCGTCCATGTGTGCTCTCTGTGAAACCCCATCCACTCTCATCCCCTCCTCGTCCACTCCTATCCACATCCCATCCACCATCATCATCATCCTCGATACCCCCCTTCCTGACAGAACTCGGTAGTGTTGCTGCACCCCATACGTTTCACTCCACTCATCTATATCCTCCTTCCCCCCCTCGCCATCCGTTTCACACCCACTCTCCTCCGTTCCTACCCCTGCCCTCACACCAACCCACGCGGCCGGAACGTCGATGTCATACAGGAGTGGTACTTACACTACTTGCACTACTTAACAGTCATTACTATACTTGTCCTCTCCACACGGGACGGATGCGCCACGCACCGCTCACCGAATAGTGCAATGCACACCGCATCCGTCCGTGCACACGCAGGCACGCACAACTCATCCCGCACCAGCCGTGCCCATACCCGAGAAGTTGGGCGAGAGAGCGTTGTAACAATGGAGGCTGTGCCATACTCGAAGGGTGGGGGTTGTGGGCCGCAGCGGGCGGAGAGGTCCTGTTGGCGGTAGGTTGCAGGAACAAGTGTTCGTGGCAACGTTATGGTCGACGGACAAAGAGTGAGATGTGTTGGAGAGAGGGGTACGACGGAGATTACTGGAGAGGTCTTGTACGACTCGAGCAGGCTGTGGGTAGGCTGGCTGGAAGAACGCACATCTGCCGCCCGCGCTGATGAAATGAACACTCACATTTCGACTGATTTGGTGGCGTGCTGATCGTTGACCGCTCGGTGAAGGCTCCCCGATGACTTACAGCTGACGAGACGAGAACGAGCACGAGCATCCGGCCTCAAACATCTTGGGCGATTTGTGGCGTGCCGATCGGTGAAAGGCTTCCGTTCACCTACAGCGGACGAGACGAGCACCACTCGCATCTCGAGCCATGAGCGGCGTGCCTAGACCATCCCGGCTCCAAAGTGTGACGGCACAATACAACGCCAGCTGTCCTCCCCAGACCATGGCGGCCTCCATGAACCACGAACAAACCAACCCAGCAACCCCCATCATTCCCCCAATCTCCCCATCACGCCGGGCACCACTCCCTCGCCCAGAAACCGATACATCACCCCTTCCCTCCCCTAAACCATATACCCGGCACCCCATCCCACCCCCATCCCATCCTCCCCAGATTGAAACTCCATCTCCCGCTCCAGTACGATCGCGCTCGCGCCACCATGCACCGCCAGCACAGCTCCTGTCAATCGCATCCCTTCCCCTCCCGCTATCACCCTCCCTTCAAATCTCACGCCTATGCGCCGGCTGGTAGGTACTATCTAATCTAGCTAGCTGATACTGTATCTGGCACATTATCTCGCCCGCAGATGTGCGCAAGCCAAGATACTGTAAGAAGACAAGACAGACAGGAACGACGGCTCGGGTCGTCGGCTACAGCATCTCACGACGCATCTCCCTCCCGCACACAGTAGCTTACCCGGAAACCACGCACACTCGCGCGAATACCTTCCCCATCCTCCCCTCCCCTTCCCCGGCACTATCATTGTTACCAAACCGCGGAAAAGGTTCGGTATCCCCGATCCTCTCATCCCCGGCCTGTCTCCCACGCATCCCAGACCATGTCCATCCTACATGACAGGCCTCTTCACCATGGTACCAACGGCCCAACTGCGGCTCCCTTGCCCGTCTTGATCCCCGTTCCCCACTCTACTATGCGTTGGGTGCTGGCAACGAACTCACACACATCCTCCCACGAACCAGCACAGTCTTGGCGAAATGTGCCGGCCCGCCCGCGTCTGGATGGCTGGTTGGGGTGGTCGACATAGCAAAGTATACACTTGATAACTTGGTCGAGAGATGAACGGGGCGACTGGGGGAAGCGGCGGATTGGTGTGGTTTCAGAAATGCCCTGTCTAACTGCCGGTCGGCCCGATGCAGGCGTCGCGTAGTGGACAAGCTACTCTTCGGAGATGGTGCTCTACACGAGGTCCAGGGGCCGGGTTGGGGGATGGATGGGGGGGTGGATGGGGGGGTGGTAGGTGGGCACACCTGCACCACCACCACCTGGTTGTGGGATGGTTTGGGGGGGGCGCGTGGTGTATGGAGTCGTTATGGCATACAGTGGATATAGCGTGTGAGACGCCCCGTCCAGCAACATGTTGGACTACCTTGCATCACTGTGGTAAGTATTCGCCATTGAATAGGAACAAGGCCGGACGGAAAATACCGTAATATATACACTTTTTGGTCTCATGCCAACCGCGAAGAAATATACTGTATGTAGAGGGACGGGCAAGTCACGGTAAGCAAGGGTTGCGGCTTTCCCGCTCCCGCTGCGGACCGGAGCGAGAGGCGGGCTTGCAAGGGAGCTTGCTATATGTGCCTTATCTCGGTGGGTTTGCGAGCCACCCCAGGCCAACTGCCGAGATCGTATTGTTGGTTGGGGACGTTGGGGCGAGCTGTTGTGGGGGCGTAGCTGGGGGATGCGTCATGACAAGGGATGTGAGGGCTGGGTGGGCGCAGGCGGCGCCCATAAATCCGAAAGTTGGGCGACTCAGGTCATGTCAGAGCATCGAGCCTGGGATTGGACGATGTTGGAGGTGGGTATGTGATGAGAATGAAATCAGAGAGCCAAGTCTAGGATACCACAATCTTCGAGACAGGTCTTGGGAAGGGAATCGAATTCGCAGCATGCCGTGACCTCCCTATGTGTCAAAGCCTGCGTTCATCCTATGACTGAGCAACGATACCTGCCAGCCCTCGCTATTAAACCTAATATACACATTCATCTGACCACACGATCCTAACTCCCTCAGATGACCCAAGTTCACACCCCTCACTCCCCCCTCACCCTCTTCCTCTTCCCCCCCTCCTCCCCAGCACCAGACCCAGACCCAACACCCCTCTTCCTCCTGCCACCACCCCCTCCCAGCCCAGCCATCCGCTGTGCTTCCCGAACAAGCCTCTCTCGATCCCTCGCCTCCCTCTCAGCTGTATGCGGATCCTTCGCAACAGGGGCGACGTGATTCTCTTTCCCAGACATTGCGCGAGGACCCATAGGCGGACGAAATCCGTCTTCAGCGGCGGCATCGCCGTTCTGCGCCAAGGGCGAATGCTGGCGGCGGCGGCGAGAGCGTGAACGCGAGCGGTGCTTGTGTGACGAGGATTTGTGGCCGTGGTCGCGGTCACGGTTGTGATCTCTCTCCCTCTCGCGATCTCGGTCACGGTCTCTACCCTTCTCACGCCCCCCGTCTCGATTCCTCTCCCTCTCTCTATCTCGATCGCCACGCTCCCCATTGTAGTCCCGATCTCGGTCACGGTCGCTATCCCTCTCTCGCCTCCGTCTCTCCCTCCGCTCACGCCTGGCCTCCGCCTCAGCTTCGTCTTCAAGGACTTCCTCTCCGCCGTCCCCAGCGCCTTCGCCCTCCTCACGCCGTCTCTCTCTACGCCGCCTCTCCCGTCTCCGCTCTCTGCTGCCATCAGAAGTCGACTCGTCTCTCCGACGACGGTGTCGTTCTCTCCTCTCACGTCTCGGCGACCTCGAGCGGGACCTTGATTTCGAAGCATTCCGCGGTTGGACTGCCTCTCCTCCCTCGGCTCCCTCACCATCCCACTCCACACGGCCGTTCACCTCCGTCTCCGGCACCGCAGAAGACCCACTCTCCCGCCTTGACTCGTCAAACGGTGCCCTTCCACGCAAGTGCAGGATACTCGTGTTAGGCAGCCCCTCGCGCATTGCCTTCGGGCCCGTGGGCGCATTAATCGGCACATCCGCCAACGGAGGCGGCGCTTGAGTCGCATACGCGCTGCTTCGGGCTACATACGCGCCTCCGTGGCCATGGCTAATAAACTGCGCCTGCTCTATCTCTTCCAACGTCTGAATCGGCTTTGGGCCCGTGTCGGGGACGTCAGAGGGGGTGGCTAGGGGGTTAGTGGCAGCCTGTGCGTCGCCATCGGCAATCATGCCGTTTGTCTCTGCATTTTCTGTAGCAGTTACTTCAGTTTCTGCCATGGCGGACGGCGTACGGATTTCACGGCCAAACTCGTCAACATTAGATGCGGGCTCAGTACTCTGTTGCTCCTTGGGACCTTGGGGCGCGGCGGATTCACTCACGTGGCCCGCAACGCTATTTTGGTAGTTGCCGTGTTGTGCGTACTCACCATGCCCGTACCCGCCCCCGCGGCCGTAGCCACCACGCCCTCTGCCTCTCCCGCGGCCAGCAAAACCGCCGCCGCCGTGGTGGCCATACTCATTGTACTGGTTGCGGCCGTAGCCACCTTGGCTATAGCCAGCACCGGCACCATGGTGTTGTTGGAAGGGGTATCCAGGCTTATGAGGGGCGCCATAGTCATTGTGGCCCATTCCCGCAGAAAGCGCAGCATTTGGATTGAAATTATTTTGACCCATATTCCACTGTTGTCCACCCCATCCACCACCTCCTCCCCCGAAGCCTTGTCCTGCCACGCCTTCGAATCCTCCCATGCCTCCCATTCCCATATTCATGCCGTTCATACCCATACCCCCGAATCCTCCATTCATAAACATGTTCTGCATCGCCATTGGATCCATCGACATTCCGGGCATTCCTGAGATTGTTAGCTAGTTACTTCTGTATCGCGAGAAATATGCATACCCATCATTGGAAATCCACCAAAAGCATTAGCTCCCATTCCATTCTGCATAGCCATCGCCATTTGCATCTGCATTTGGTTCATGTCGCCGGTCATGTTTGGGAACCCACCCATCGCTGTGTTGAATCCACCTGGCATTCCAGACATCCCCGCCCCTGCTATAGCCGCAGCGTCACCATTATCGTCCTTTCCGCCTTCTTGCGTAGTCTCGTTCGCGTCGGTTGCGACCTCTCCAGCAGTTGTATCTTCCCCTGTATGTTCTTGGCCGGGCGCGATTTCCTGGGAACAGTTAGAGGGTGCGGACGAAGCAGATTCAATCAACTTACCTCAATTGATTGTTGTAGAATATCTTTCTGGTCTTCATTCACAGCTTCGCCATTCGTAACAGATGTTCCATCGGCAGTCCCGTCTTGTTCAGAGACTGGCGCCTTGTCCGTTGTAGGTAGTGACTCCTCGGTCGTATCTTCAGCCGGAGCCTCTGAGATTGGCTCCTCGGGCGCTGTGACTGGGGCTGGAGCATCTTCGACTGGTGTGATTGGAGGTGTATCCTTGATTGCTTTTGCTTGCAGGGCGACTCTCTTCTTTTCTTCCGTCCGTAAGAACACCTTGATCGTAGTTCGGAGTGATTTGTGGGGCTTGCAGTCCTCTGCAGCGACCGGTGTATGTTCGCAGACCGGGCAAGATGATGGGAGGGAGGATTGGCCTAGAATAACTTGTTGGTCCTATGTTTATCTCACAGAGGCTTCTGGGTACTTACAATCCTCGCAGATTGCTTGTTCGCAGCATGGCAGGCGAAACGCATTCATTGCCAGTTTGCTGCATATTGCGCAACGCAGCTTGATAGGTATATCATCTTGAGAAAGCGAGCTGTCACAGTTAGAATTGAACCATCGTGGTGGTAAAAGACGCTTCCTACCTGATAAGCTCAGCCTGAGTGAAGACCGTCGCGGCCATCTTGCCAAAGGAGGCCGTTCTCTGTCGTGTGCGTGTCTGGACTTTTCGAATCAGGTCATAGCTTTGACGCAGTTGGCCAAAGGTATATATCAACGATGGGGTAGACGATTGTCAACGTCCATCTCTAGAACATATCCTATGGTAGGTGAATGCCTCATTATCTTCGGATTCACAACTCCAATAACAGGTCGGGTTTTACACGCGGCTAGCACGTGACTACATCATATTTACGCTAGGTCTAATTAGGAAGTCTGTACCAAAGAAGAATGACGAGCTACCCACACTAAGGTTCAAATGCAGAAGTTAGCATATATAGAGAGTGTAAACAACTATTGTGCAGATCTCTATATATGTCTATATTTTATGTTGGTTGGAAATAATAACAGGATTGCTTGCTCTTCTCTTGTTGGACGGACCCTTATAAATGCAACAATGACATAACCTGTCAGAACCAGGGTCATATGAAAACAGCATCAATCAACCCCGACAACCCTGTTAATGTCTATTATCCCAATTTTCTCTCTAAATTTCTGTTCTGCATGCTGCGTTGAATAGAAATTATAATGAATCTACGGATACTGCTTGTTTAGATCATGATACTGGGACCAATCACTCTTGTGGATTGCTTCGTCTTTGTATTCCTACTTTTCCCTCAACAACTACTGCACAATAGACTCTTCGACCTGATTACGTGCGGATTGCAAATCCTGCCATTTTTATGTACATTATATTACATCCAGACTCCCAGCTACCCAAGTCCAACGGCTAACCTGTGGCTAGTCATCAAGCTCCCCATCTCTATCGTCAACGACCGATATATCCTCGGCCGCTTCACTACCAAACCCTTCGCCCGCAGAGCCACCCTCTTCGAGGATGCTGTCGTCCGCTGCGTTCACTATGGATTTACTAATATCAAACCGCCGATAGCCCGCATCTTCTTCGTTAAGGGCGTTTCCTGGCCGTTTCTCAGGTACCGCATGCTCAGGCATGGATATCTCTCCCTCCCAGTGCATTTGGAGGATATTGAACAGGTATGATGGTCTTTAATTCAGTACGATTATCATTAACATGATATAGGGAAGTTTAAAAGGTGTATGGATGATTGATGATCCTTCTCTAAAGCCAGATATCGTGTTTTATTTTGCCCATGGTAGGTGTCTCACATGATACATCTCGTCGATAACTCCCATCCACCTGCAGCATCTTTAATAATAACAAATGAACAGGCGGCGGATTTAGCATGGGTTCCGCTTATTTCTATCTCGAGTTCCTCCTTGTTACCCTCGAGCTGCTTCGCTCCAAATTCTCCAATCCCGCTATCTTCGCGTTGGACTACAGCCTCGCCCCTGAAAGCCCCTTTCCTTCCCAAGTTGAGCAAGCACTCGCTGGGTACAAATATCTCCTCGCCACAAAGAATGTTCCTCCTTCTCGCATTTGCATCGCCGGGGATTCAGCAGGCGGAACGATAATGCTCAGCCTCCTCCTCCGCCTCGCTCACCCCAATGTAGGTGGCCGAGTCTCCGGGGAATTAAACGGGAATGCCAAATCAGTCAGCGCAGAGAGCAACAAACCCGGGATGGCTTGCCTCATCTCACCATGGGCCACACTGGTGTCCCCAGCCCACCGCGACACGGAAAGCGACTATCTTGATGCCTTTCGGCTCCATGTTTTCGCGCACGGCTACGTCGGAAGGAAAGGCTCCGTCTACGATCCGGTCGCCAGCCCAGGGAGCTGCAAAGATGTAGACTGGTGGCGGCAAGCTGCGCCTCAGAAGGGGTTTGCCATTTCGTATGGTAGTGAGGAGGTGTTGGCGTCCGATATTCGCGATCTAGTGCAGCTATTGCACAGTTCTGGTGTAAGGGTTGTGGCGGATGAAGATGAAGGCGAAGTTCATGCGTGGCCTGTGGCAGGGCTCTTTTTGAGTAGCACGAAGGAATCGAGGATAAGGGGGGCCAGGAGAATGGTAGATCGAATCGCGGGATTGATGGTGGAGGCATAGCTTGGATGCGTTTACCCGCATGTCAGTTCATATTCACGTCGCATACATGTCGCATATTTTATCACTGTGCCAGTCAGCCTTTCTAAATTATATACATATAATGACAGCATGTATGGCATTGAAGTTGAGCCAAAACAAAACACAATGTTTTGAATTCATAAATAAAATAATTATTTCAGTAGTTCTATAGAAAATATATCATGGCGTCTAATAAAAGCACCTCCCACCACAGAAAACGAAGAATAAATAGATCAAATCGGTATCGGTAAACTCCTCCGTCAAACGCCATCTCTCGTAACCCCTCACGGACTCTTCCTCTGCCTTGCTCTCCGTCTCGACATCTCGACCAGAGTCATCACAGTCAACAGAACAACTGTCTGCCACCTCTCCCACTCTTCCTCACCCTCCGAATCCAGAATCCGCACCTCCAACCGCGCCCTCACTGTCCATCGTATCAACGCTCCCCTAGTATACCTCGCCAGCACCATCCCCTCCCGTCCCTTCTCCACCAGCTCCATATCGGCCTGGTCATCAAGCATCAGTGGCGACGACGTACGCCGCCACTCGTATTTCCGGCGCTCGCCATCCGCCCACATCCACTCAAATGCATACGTCCCATGCGTCCAAGAACTCGCACGTCGCAGCTCCTCCCACACCATGCCCTCCATGCCCTCGAGGGCCGTGCTGGCACCTGTGCGCACGCCGAACTGGTTGGTTCCTTTAAAGGTGGAGATGTTGGCCGCTCCAATGGGAGGCGTGGTGCGCGCGCCAGCATGCAGGACGACGGAGTGGGTACCGGCTGTGAAGGTGCTGTTGATGATTGTGTAGAGGACTGGGCCGTCCTGGTTGGCGTGCAGGGTTATGTTCTGCATATCGAGGTTGTGGACAGAGTAGGTCTTGTAGCGGAGGTCTGAGGATTCGGCGGGGGCGATGTCAGAGTCCGAAAGGACGGAGATATCAGAGTAGGCTGGGGGAGATGTGGAGGGCAGGTCAGTGCCTGTGCTGGAGTGCGTTTTTTGAGGGCCGTAATCCGATTCGACTGAGGATGAGCCGCTGTGGGCTCTGCGATGGCGCAGTTTATGTAGTTCCATGGTGGCCATGGTGAGTTATTGTGTATTTCAGGAAGCAAGGTAGTATAGCTGCTTCAGCTGTGTAAAGAACAGGGACACACTGATTGATATTGGGGGACCCATTGGAGATATATATACGGTTTTTGAGAATGGGGAGACGTTTGTCACAGCCTCGCCGAGGACCGCTATTACAATACCAAGACACCATGTGGGTCCACCAATTCGTATGATGATTGGCCAGAGCGTATAGTAGCCCGTAACCCTAAAGTCTATCGTAACTGGATGCGATTGGTCGTTCCGTTCAGGGATAGTTGGACGTCATATCAAATGGCTCAGCCTCGCAATATGACAGCCCCCAAGGTCAGCCGGCTTTCGTCAAATCATATAAAAATGTTTGTGGGAATCTCAGCATAAATTGGACAAATAATAGAATAGAAGGGAGAAATTTTGCTTGATGATCAAATACCCAGACATTGATTTGGTTGGCCGGGGCGAGTTCCTGCATTAGCTTGCCAAGCTGGAACAAAGCGCCAAACAACGCTTGAGAAATGTTAGATCGTTCTTAATTATTAATTATATCGTCGCGATCTGTCTGCGTATGACATTCTCCCATAGCAATGGATGAGCGCCCTCAAGAAATCGCTGAACGTATCGTCTTATTTCTGCCCGGAGGATTATCTGCGGAATGATCGGTGGAGCTGAAGGACCACCCCATAGCCCAGTATGCCGTTATTTCCAACAAGTTTCGCATGGCCATCGAGCGCAGCATGTTCAAACGCCTCCGCATTAACAACGATGAGCTCGAAGTCCTTGCGCAGGTACTTATGCCAAGCCGCCGAGGTTTCTTACAGTTCCTTGATTACAGTATCGTGCTGCCTTTAATTGACGAAGCCGTGTCGCAGCAGCGCTATGAACGTCCTGCTGAGACCGAGGTTATAAGCCAACTTTTCAGTCTTCACACGAAGACTTTCTTTGATACGCTTAGTCGCTTGGACGGCTTGAGAGGCCTCAATCTTGACTTGGGTAAAGCGTGCCATCGTTCGGAGGTCACAAAGAGCCACACAGATATATACGGAGTTGATGAGTTTTTTGAATACCACCACTTACGCTCACGTATCGATCTTCTAACGCCCAATGCCCTGCCTCAGCTTTCATTTATATCACACCTGACGATATTGGATTCCGATCGTACGCTTACTTCAAGTGTCTACCTTGATCTAGCCACACGTATGCCAGGACTACAGGATATACATTTTTTCTTCATTTGGGACAAGGTTCGATACCCGGGACTCCTCAGGAACGACCGATGCATCCTGGCTACTACGTTAGAACTTCGTTCAGAGGAGACAAAGACAATATCCGTGGCGACACTGGATATAAACGTGAATGATGACCATGGAGCAATGCATCAGCTGCTGCCGATGCCCAATCTAATATATCCATCGGGATACGATCTACTGGGGTCATCGCTACGCACCTGGTCACAACGATTGAAGAAGTTTGACATCAGAGGCGTTTTCGATGAGACTCTCTTTTGGCCTCACGCTTTGGAGACAACCTCGCCTCCGGAATGGGTTGATCTGAAGACTTATTATGTGCAGCTCGAGCGACACACTCCATCGGGGTGGTGGTACTTCATGCCCAAAGGCAAGCCTAAGTTCGGCACACCTCCCCGCAATCCGGCTGAAGATCCAAATGATCTACCGCAGCCATTCCTCGATGACCCGACAGGTGGCGCAGATCCCTTTGATAAGAGCGTCGAGGATTTCTGGGATTGTCGAAAGGGCTATGGAATGCCTGAGGAGGACTTTGTCACTCGCAACTACGCTAATGAAGACAACATGCAACCGCTTCTAGAGGGCTGGGCCAAGGCGCTGCTATCTATGCCGTCATTGCGACAGGCGACGTTGGCTTTCTAAGTGGAGATCTTCAACAGCAGGTCTGGTGACGAAAATGATTTGTGCTCGGACGACTGGGAAGTCATCTACGAGGCGCCAGACAATCTCGGTTTGTTTCGTTGGGACAGTAAGATGGAACCCGAAGAGCGGAGAAATAGGCGTCTAACTTTCCACAATACTTATGGCTGGCGGCCAAACAAAGATACCATGGATATGTTGCAACGTGTTGGAGAGGATAACTTTCCGGGAACTAAATCAGTGGTGTTGGAAGTTGACGATTGGGGCGATATTTTAGGATAGACATGTCGCCCACTACTTAGGGGCGTAGTTATAGTAATTTAGGGGGGCAGCTACTGTTATAGGCACTATAACTTAGGGGAGTAGTCATAGTAATTTAGGGGGGTAGCCGCTGTAGTAGGCACTATAACGTAGGGGAGTAGTCACAGTAATTTAGGGGGGTAGCTGCTATTATAGCGTATTTTAGAGCTAACTAATCATAAGGCACGGAATAGGGATATTACAGGGTATATCGTTCGTTTCGCAAAGATTAGTGTATATAGTTCTTTACAGGGTGAAGTACAGGGTAGATTATTCTTTTGCTGATAAATATACATGTCTCGATGGATAACGACCTTTCGAGCCCCGGATTATAAATTGAAAACACATAACCAAACGCTATGAACTTCTATATCAACGCTTCGCCTTGTACAAGAATACACCCTAGTCCCACGCTGAGCGTGTTTACAACATAGCCATCACGCCAACAACGCCAGCAACGAGCCCAACACCGGGAATGGCAAGCATGCCGGCAGCACCCTTAGCATTGGCACCGGTGCATTGTTTGTTGTATTCGTCTGTCGCTGCGGCGGGAATAGTGGCCTCTGGACAGTAGTTCTTGAAGCAACTGCAAGGTGTTAGAGATTGCGGAAAGAAGAGGAGACGGTGCTAAGGCACATACTCGAGCTCGGTGCTGAGTACGCCGCACGCGCATGAGGCATCAGTGCATTTGTCCAGGGCACCGGAAAGGGGCTGGATGCAAGTTGACAGCGAACTTTGGAGGGAGATGTCAGCATATATGACTGCGATTGGCCTTTAGGGAAGTACGAACGTAACATCTTTGCAACCAGAGAGATCGTCGGTTTGCGGGCGTGCGCAAGCGAAGCCAATGGCACCAGCCACGAGGAAGAGGAGGCTTGAACGCATCTTGATAGAGAGGTTTGGTATGGTTTAGGTGGAAAATACAATAAAGCGTGAGGATGAGTAAGAGTAGAGAATGGCTAAGAAAAGGCAGAACAGGGAGACAGCCAGGTTAAGTAGTCTAGGTCTCCCCACAAAGTGGTTTTGCACATCAAGGAGTCAGGGTGAGGCTACTGGAACTAATGCGGCACAGCAGGCAGTCACATCAGCCCTGAAATACACATAAATAGCCCTGGCAGGGGCGTCAAGCCCGTTAGTGCTCACGCTTATGATTCTCTGTAGGGAGTAATGGGGCCTATAATCTGCCATAGCCGCGCTCATTGGCGAAAGTTAAATGCGCCGGGCCAGCCGGCGAGTGAGATAAGGTCAAATTTGAAAGGGGGATAAACACGAGCAGGGGTTGGTTGTCACAGAGAGCGGAATGCATTGCGCTAAAAACTCTAACTGGGGTTTGATCTGCCTCGGATCCGTTCCTTCGCGTGTCTCCTGCTCTTTTACCCTTTTCGCTTGACGGCCCTCAGCCACTGTCACTGTAGATCTAATAATCCTTCTGACATGACAGCAAACAGATATTGTGCCCGCCCTCAACGATGATGATTTTATTTATAGAATAGCCCAGACTTTACAGAACATATGACACTGACATGCATAACAGCTGCCTGCGCTGGCAGATATAGTATCGTGAATTGGAGCCGATGATACAAGCCCACCTAAGTACCAAGACGATGGCAAGTGCTTATATTTTATATTCCGTTTCCAAAGGCACCTGAAAAGTGCAATTTCCCGCTAGACTACTACAGCCTAACCAGGGTTTCGTTAACCTCTTTCAACTCACCGAGTGAGCCCCATTGAGCCCCATATATTTTCCAACCTGTTCGAGGAAATTATCGACTCGGTTTGGTTGGTCCCTTTTCGCTGCTCGTATAGCTGATGGGCCTTGGACATGATTGGTTAGTATAAGTTCCCAAATTATCCAAATGTGGAAATCAATAAAAGAGCGGCGCCGATAAAAGAGATTTGACACCTCGCGTATATTTGCTACTTACGCCTCATGTTTGTGACGTGTCTAGCGACGGGAGGCATTCAATCAAAGGCTTGTTTCTACGTGGGTAGGCAATTGCCGAGGGCACTCGCAGTATAAAGGTGCGAGTGGCGCGTGGGGCGTCGCTATAATGCTAATGGCGCTATCAGCCGGAGAGGGATGAGGCTATGGAGCTGAACGAGAGAATGCTGAAAGGAGATCTAGTGATCACACTAGTTCATGTTACTTATGGCCGAGGTGGAAATGGTGGGGTTAGCTGAAATCCCACTGCGGAAGTACCTTCTGTTTCTTGACGCGAAGATCGACAGCTACCTCCTGAGGCTGGGGGCCATGCCGTTAACACGTGCATGTGTGCACAAGCACAAGTTTATAGACCAAAACAGCCAATTAAAAAAACCATTAAATACAATACATATTATACATTTAGCCCATGTTTGAGCAGACCACTTTCTATGTAGCTATACCACTTATTGTAGGCGCCTGGTGTGACGCTAGCTTCTGCCATTCGTCGGCGAGATGTCTTGCTTGCTTTCCTTCTTCCGACGATGCCTGTAACTCTGCGGTCCTGCTATACAAGGCAGCAACCTCAACAACTGCATCTCTGATCCTAGATGCAGCGGCTTTGAGCAAATAGGTCTCTTTTAACGGGTCCTGGTCTGGCATCATGAAAGCCAGCTTATAATAACCTTCTGGGTTGTCAAACTCAAGCGCTGCCTTCTTGAAGCTCATCCTCGCATCCTCCTTCTTGCCATCTCGATAACATAGATTTCCCTGCTGGACCAACGCGTTGCCAATCTCAGCATCGACGGAGCCGTCACGCGGAGTCTCTGTGACTTTCTGAAACATCTCGGCAGCTTCGGCGTGCTTCTTCTGGCGGTCCAGGATGCGGCCGTACATTACCATTGCCTCTGCATTCCCTTGATTGGCGTAGAATTTGAGCTTGGTCATGGGTATTAGCAGACCTGGATGGTGAAGTTGGCCCTGCAGTAAAGATTTATTCAGGACGGCGACGATGGAACTTAAATCACCAAGCGTTGCGGCGCAGACCATCATATTCTCCCCCATTTTCCTTAGAGGGCGAACAGGATTCTTAATCAGAATCCTGCTAACCATGGCTAAGGTAGGAGGATCTATTTTGTGTTCTGTGATGGTCAGATACGCCTCAACCACGGGACTAAGGGCTCACCTCTACAGAAACGGATCTCCCAACCAGGTTCTGCCACTGCATTGCAATAAGAGCGTAGAAGCTCGATTGAATCTTCGGGTTCAATCTTTAAGGCCCCCGCCTTTTTGGCGAGACTGAACTGAGCAATGGTAGCTTTTCGATTCCCGATTAGCGCTTCTATCCATTCTCGCCGTTGACTGTGGTGATCTGGTCTGCCCTGGGCGTTTAGGGGTCTTGATTGCCGGCGAGTAGACGGTGCCTTTGGCACCTGGATTTTGCATGCATGAGTGCTCGAGAATGGCCGTATCGAGGGTTTAATACAGCGACTTAATGCGCCTCTGCTGTGTGCGCCGAGGAGAGCTCCCATCGACGACTGCATTTTGAGCCGGCTGGAGGCAGTGGGCCAATTGGCCCTTAAACTTGGCGCGGCTAGTGTGTGGTATTTGCGGAGGCCTTTCGCGTGTAAGATAAATGCGAAATAATCGATATAATATCAAGGGGCGTTCATGCTCTTCGATTATGAAATATAGAATGCCTCGCGATGCCATGGTTGCTCACGTGCAAATAAACTCGTGGTCCGTGCACGATACCAAATTCTCTACGGTAGCCAAGAACTTTATCGCGGGACTTTCTCAAAAAAAGTTGAAACGCCATCCTGCACCCTGCATGACGGCCCTCGCTCAAAACGAACTCTTCTAATGTTCTCACGAATCCTCAGCTCGGCGCGCAATATCGTCCCGTTCAACAAGCACGACGAAGCTTCTGAAAAGGAGAAGAAATCACCGGGCGCGCGATCTCTGACGAAGCAAACGACGGAGAAGAAATCCGGTACCCCAAAATCAACAATGGTTACGACGAGGCGGCAAAGCGGTGCGAGTGCGACGTTGATAAATCCTGACGATAGCAGCAATGTGCCGATCGAATTACTATCTGAGAGCGCGAAGAAGCGTAGGCGCACTGAGTTGAGCAAGAAAGCGGCGACAGAGGAAGAGACACCCACGAAACGGCGAAAGCTACCTGTGCGGAATAAGGACGAAAATTCTCCAGGCGTAGCACAGAGCCACCTTGCCGTGGAAATGCCAGTCGGGGAATTGTCTGAAGAATCTACTGCTACACCAACGGCAATGTCAAAGAAGGCCACCCCGAAGTCAACGCCAAAAGGAAAGCGGAATGCTAAGGCAGCGGATAAGGAACCTGCAGAAGAGAGCACCGGTTCCACAGAACAGAAAGAGCTTGCAGAGAAGAATACCATTGCGACAGCCGTCGACGCGCCCGTGGCAAAACCTAAGCACAAGAAGTTTGGTGACAACGACCCTGTCGAGGTTGTAGCAGTCCCAGAGCCAGAGCCAGAGAGGATACAAGAGGACGAGGATGAGAGCTCTGATGACGATGCCCCAGAGGAAGTTGGCGCCGAAGCTGCGCAGAGTAAGGCTTTAGGAGCTGCACGTGAAGCTGCGAAGGCGGCAGAACAGTAAGCTACCATTCCTACAACTACGTCAAACTATAGCTAATCTTGTCGTTTCAGAAAAGAAGCAGCCGAGCGCCAGAAGCGCAAAGACCGTGATGCGCAGTTAAAGGCTCAAGCCAAGGCCGCCAAGAAGCGGAAGCACGCGGAAGAGGAGCTGGATGAGTCGGCCACCATCGAGAACTCAAGCATAACCGTCGAGCCGGTAGGACGGGCGTCAAAGCCCAGGTTCGACCGCACAACTCTCCCGGATCTGCTTCCAGAAGATTTCCTAGAGGACGCCAGCTCGGAGGACGAGGCTCCAATGCAAGTAGACAAGCCGCGAGTGTCGAAGAAAATTAAGTTCGCTTATGAGGAGAAGAAGCCGAAGGACAAGAAGCTGGGATCAACCACGTATCGCGTGGCGCAGGTGGAGAAGGCGGGGTTTGCACCGAAGGCGTCGCGCAATACTCAATCCGTGAAGGCGAGTCTTCAGGGGAGTCGCAAGGGGCAGGTTAGGAAGCCGGTTTCGAGTGGGTTTGTTGTAGCGAAAAGGGCGAGGGCTTGAGGATTGGCTTTGGGGGTCGTATACATCTTGAATATACCAATGAAGATAATTATTCCATGGACCACTGGAGATTTCTGAAAACTATTCAGCATGTGACTTGAGTAATAAGTCTCAAAGGGAGAATACTGGCACGTTTGCGTCCCCTGAAAGAGGCATCAGCAATAGGCATGATGGGAGGCCCTATTGGAGGATTAGGGGGCGGGTAGTTCCTGCCAATTTTATGGAATAACAGGGCGAGAAACTTTTGGTGTAACCTGCATCATAGATCGCTAACGACATGCAATGCTGACCGAGATACCACTTTCCAACGTCCCGTATGTTTGCTATGTCTCAGATGCCAGCACACCTTACACCTGTACCACGCCCGTTGCCGCTCGGATCTGCCACTCTTGTCTTCAGAAGATATATTCCACTCCCATCCCTTCAAACTCCGACACTCCCCCTCCTTCTCGTCATCAAGCCCCCCGCACCACACCCCCCCATTCCCAACAACAACCATCACCAACATGATCACCGAAATCGCAACCTTCGAGCTCGCCACCCCATCCGACCTTTCGGACCCCTCATGCCCCACGACATCAGACCTCCACGCGTTCCTAACCGACCTTGTAGCTGACGATGGCGCGCACGCAGCTTACTTCGGGCAATCAGCCGAGAACCCCAATACAGCCATCGTATTCATAGATTGGGACTCTACAGAGGCACATCATCATTTCCTGACCACTCCGTGAGTCCTCCCATTCTCCCCTCCCAACCCGCATCCCCCCCCCCCCCCAAACGCCCTTGCAAGTTCGTGGTTTACATTTACAACGAATTAATAAGAGTAGTACCTACGACCGCAACAACCCCTCTCTCTATGCACTGATGGACCGGCCCACCCTGAAAATTGTCCACCTCCCGCCAATCCCTCGCGCCCTCCTCGGCGAGCAGGCAGATGTCAAGGTTACAGAAGTGCTGTTCTTCTATTTTCGCGCCTCTCTGACGGATGAGGATATCGCGGCTATCGATGCCAAAATGGACGAGCTGCGCCCTGCGCTCGAGAGTTCGGAGATGAAGGGTGTCTATGATGGGTGGGCGGAGGAGGAGGATGCTGTATTTGAGGGTGTAGGTGGGGAGGAGAGGTGTAAGCTGTGGGTTCATGTTGTGGGGTGGGAGAGTTTGGAGGCGCATGAGAGGATGGTGAAGGGTGAGGAGTTTAAGAATAGTAGGGAGGTCGTGAAGGGGATGGAGGGGTTCAGGGGGATGGTGATGCTTCATATGACGCCGCTGGTGAAGGTGTAGGTTGTGATTCATGGAGACTTGCAGTTCGTGATTAAGAGATACTCGAGTAGATTTCTCAATAGAGGAAACTAAAAGTCTACGAAAGGAAATTGATGTTTAAATCGCAATGATATGGTGTGGCAAAATAATGCTTTGGTCATTATATGTTTGAGTAATGTTATATGTTCTAGCGAAATGCAGCTTCGGTCATTATGTGTTTGGGTGAATATTGTATGTTAATTCCATTTACACATGTCATTTCTTATAAGATTAGTTTCTATGGATTGAATAGATGTTAAAATAACGCAGGGCCATCCCTTTCAGCTCCTTTAATCCCATGCTTTATTTAAGCGTAAGATACTCTTTAATGTACACTCTAATCCCCATTAATCTTATTACTGTCATCTGTCTCTTCTGGAACCAGCCAATTTCCATTCCCAACGTCGAAGTACTAATAACTCTGCACTATCACTTTTCGGCAAGGTTAAAATCAGGTACTGACAAATTTCCGCTGTTATTTTAATATGTCAGCAACACCAACTCCCATAGATCTGCAAACATACTTCCACCTTATCAAACCTAATCGCGACGACAACTAAATACAAATCGTCAAAGAGTCGTAAGCTTCAAATGGGTGCCTCACAACTTCCACCTGCCTTCCTCTTCAGTAGAAAGCGTAGGCCTCGGTTAAGCCGAGGCGGGATCTCGGTCACCTTGTGGGGTAAGAAACGCGGGGTAACACCGCCCCGACGCGAATCTGAGAAACCGTTAAAGTAACGCTTCTCATGTATGTAATGACCCATACTCATAACCAATAACTCATAATGGCCTCTCTAGACGAGCAATTCCAGCAAGCGTGCGACGCGAGAGATCTCCCCGGTGTCGTCCTCTTAGCCAGCGATACAACAGGTGCGTGAAATGAGAACCTCGTTCACGTGCTGAACCCAAACCAACTGACCGACGACAGGGAAATTCAAATATGAAAAAGCCTTTGGGATGAAATCCCCCGGGGAGAAGATTGACATCAACGCAACCTTCATCCTGGCGTCATGCACAAAACTCATGACCACCATCGCGGCCATGCAGTGCGTTGAGCGCGGCCAGATCCAATTAGACGACGACGTCTCAACAGTCTTGACTGAATTAAAGGATATCCAGATCCTCACCGGCTTCAACGAAGAGACAAATGAACCTACCTTCACCCCCGCTAAGAACAAAATCACTCTCCGGTAAACCTCAACCCCCTACCTCATACTTTAAACCGATTCTAACACCCCAAACCAGCCACCTCCTAACCCACACCTCCGGCCTGGGCTACACCGGCATGAACCCCCTTCTAACCCGTCACTAGCACACCCTCCCCCCCCCCCGCACCAGCACCTTCCCCCCCCCCCAACGCATCACGTCCCCCCTCCTCTTCGAGCCGGGGACAAGCTGGGAATACGGTACCGGCCTCGACTGGGCCGGCTTCCTCGTCATGCGGTTGGCCGGCACCTCGCTGGAAGCTTACATGCAGTCGCACATCTGGGATCCGTTGGGGATAAGGAATATCACGTTCCACCAGGAATTGAAGCCCGAGGTGAGGCGGAGGCTGGTGACGATGACGAAGAGGGGGGCGCGGAAGAAGGTGTGGAGTAAACCCTCCACCGCGGGCGAAGCCGTCATCTGGACGGATGATAAACTGTACGAAGACCCGTGCGCGCACGAGTTTGGCGCGATTGGGTCCGCTACCGACTTTCTCAAGATCCTAACCTCAATCTGCGCCTCCGACGGAAAACTCTTAAAGGCCCCCACAATCGACGAGATGTTCACCCCCCAACTCGCCCCCGGTCCGCAGCGCGCACTAACCCTCTACAACGACGCCCTCGCCGAGATAGAGACCTTCACGAGCCGAAAAGCCGGAGCGAAGCTTAACTTTGGACTTGGCGGGCTGCTGGTGCTCAGCGATGATGAAACGGGGTTAAAGGCTGGGACGATGACCTGGAGTGGACTGCCGAATCTGTTGTGGACGATTGATAGGAGGAGTGGGTTGAGTGCGTTTTATGCGGGGAATGTGATTCCGTTTGGGGATTTTAGGAGTCATAAGATGCAGCAGATGTTTGAGAGGGAGGTGTATGGGTTGGCGTCGGCGGCGGGGTCGAAGTTGTGAGTTTGGGGGTGGGGGGATAGGAGGGCAGACTAGAAGTGGGTATGCCTTGAGATGATTGATTATCTATACTTTAGAACACACATTAAATCAGAGAGAAAGTAAAGAAGCAAGCAATAAATAAAAACTCCTCGTCAATAAAGTCAAGAAATCATAGATTTGGTATAAAAGTTGACGGAAATCTAAACCGCACATCTCTAATCTCATTCGTTGCTCGTCTCGCCTTCTCTCGCTCGTCCCTAATAATCCGACAGATCCGACAATCATATATTTGAGTATAACACACCACCCCCTAATCTTCCATCCTACCTCCATCCCCAACCCGTAATCCCGAAAAGCATCGTCACCACCACCGCGCCCCATTACAACACAATCCCATTACAACATAACCATAAAAACAGCACCAAAATCAAGCTCAAACCCAAACCAAGAACAAAAAAGACTTTAATAAAAATTCCCGCTCAAGAAACCAAAAAAGGGGGGTATAGTATAAGCTAAACTACTGTAAGTGTTTCTTTCTCTCTAAAGCAACCAAAAAACCCCCCAACCCCAACCCCATACCATCTCATCCTCCTATCCTATAAATATCCCATCCATCCTATCCCATACACATCCACCTGCCTTGCTTTGCTCGATTTGCTCGCTCGCTCAGATATAGATTAGATCGCAGAGATCAACCAAAAAATACGAGAAAATAAAATAAGCAGAAAACAGATCTCGAAGTCGAAGTCGAAGTGCTGAATGAACAAAAGCGCTCGCTAGATGGGGATATCTGTGTATGCCTCCCGTCGACTAACCTAAACCAAACAACTGGCGTGGGGGAGTGATGAGAATGTAAACCCCCTCCCTCGTGTCATACCTTTCCCAACCCGCTTCAATCCAACCCATTCCTCCATTCCATTCCGTCCAAAGATGCATTCGCGTCGCGTCTCGTACAGGGCTTTTCCAAAAATCCGTTCATCGCATCGCATCCCGTATTCATCCCTCCGTACCCAATAAATTCATCTCCTCATCCGCATTAAACACATGCTCCATCTCTTCCCTTTACTCCAACTCCTCAACCAAACAACTCCCAACAAAAACCCTTAAGTCTCCTCCCTAACCCCCTCCAACCCCTCTCCTCCTCCATCACCCCAATTCCTACACGCTTCCAACCCCCTCCTCACACCACCCACGCGCCTCGCCCACATAGACTCCACAGCACTCCTCGTAGTCCACGCGCGCTGGCTCCCAATCACACCCACAGCCTGGAGGACCGCCTTGCGGCTATCGCGTCCAAACACCGCGGGGTGGTGGATCCACTCCAGACTACCCTCGAGTTCGGCGTCAAGGGCCGCGACGACGGCTGGATCGATACCCGCTGCTGTCGCGGGGCCGACGCTTTGGTCGCGTTCGCGCGGAATAGGTAGAGCTGCCGAGGGCGGTGGTTGCATCGGTGGGAGGTGCGCGATAGACGCGGTTGGGGAGAGAGAAGGCGGGGAGGACTTGCCCTCCTGGATCCTACTACTCCTGCCCTGTCCCGGTAATGGGAGGAGGGGTAGTGCGCCGGTGGGAGGTGGCGGCGGGATGGGTGGAAGGCCGCCTTTGGCGAGACCCTTGAGGATGGAACGTGTTTCGGTGAGGAGGTGGGCGGCGCGGTCGTGTTGGGCGCGGGCGACGAGGGAGAGTGCGCGGGTGAGCATGTCTGCTGTGAGGAGCTCCATGCGGCGCTGGACGACGGATGGGTGCGGCGGGATAGGCGGGGTCGGTGGTGATGCCGACTTCTTCGAGGGAGGAAGCATGGTGATTGCTAATAATGAAGGGCGGGGGAGGTGGGTGGTAGTGTTGGGACGTAATAGATCACCCCACGTGAGGTCGGCTTGAATGAGCGGGACCTCCTCTACAGAGAGGGCGCGCGGGGATGCGTCCTCGAGCGGCCCGGAGAGCGCTTCGAGGTTCGACATGATGGTCTCCCATGGGTCGGATGGAGAATGATCAGGTGACGCAGCGTCAGGGGTGATGACGAGCTGGACGAGGACGTCGCGCTTGTCACCGAAGCGGAGATCACCAAGGCAGGCCTCTGCATCACGGCCCGAGGCGCGGCGGGTTACAGACAGGGCGCCGCTAATCTTGACGAATTTCGCGGGGGAACCCTCAGGGAGGCGGAGGCGAAGCTTGACGTTTTGATGCGAGGTGGTCTGGAGGGAACCGAGGCAGCCTGCGAGGCACTCGCGTAGCATCATCCAGTCCTTCACGTACGTGTACTGCGCCTTGGTGCGCGTGGACAGCTCGATCATGGTATCCGGCTTGTGCGTCATGCCGAGGCCGAAGGAGTGGATTGCGATTCTAAGGGGTAAATTAGTATGGGTGATCACATTCTTGATTCTCTGGGCACTTACTTGGCCGCCTCGGCGCGGGACGCCACGAAATCCACGCTATCCGTATCGGACGTCGACGCGTCGCTGATGAGAAGGATCGTGGCAATGGGGTTATTATTCTTCCGTTGCATCAGTAGATCCATCGCGACGTTTGCACCTTCCACCACATCAGCACGGTGCAGCTTCTGGCCCACCGGCTTGATCTGGGAGAGGACATTTGACCATCCGCTCCATGTCTTCGTTGTCATACCCACCAAAGGCACACCGCCACCGCCCGAGCCAAAGGTCACGAGACCCATGCGGTCGCGCTCGCCCAGGTTCTGGACCATGTAGTTGAGCGCGTCGCGCACGAGGGAGATCTTGACGCCCTGCATGGAGGAGGAGACGGGGACCACGACCACGATGTCAACTGGAATGTGGATTGGGTCGGGGAGGCGCACGGAGCGGTGGTTGGTGTACTCAGTGGGCGCTGTTGTGGCGGATCTGCCCGCATAAGAAGACGAGTGTAGGGAGGAGTCGCGCTTTGAGCTCGGAACTGTCCTGCGCCAGTCTTCCTCTTCCGCCTCAGATGCAGCATCCTGGTCATAATCAACGCCATTTGTGGATGGCGCCTCTGGGGAGTGGAGGTCCTGTAGCGCTTGCTGCCACATGCGGAGCTGGGTGAGGTTGTCGAACTGGAGGTGGAATTGCGGAAGCTCGGCGACGGAGAGGCTGAGGGTGAGGGTGTTCTCCTCGAGCGGCCTGGGATTCGACGCTGGGGTGAGATTAGATGATGTGATGCGCTGGGTCATGCCCAAGGTGTCGCCCGCTGCTGTCTGCGTGACACCGTTCAGGTGCTTCCGGATGAGGATAGATCCCTTGAGGGTGCATCTGCTTGTCTTCCTACCATTCCCCTCGTCGCTCCACTGTTGCAAGGGTGTAGCCTTCTTCTCCTTGACGCAGATGAGCATCTCCGAGAAGAGGTAGCACTCGAGCTCCTGCCACTGCACCTTATCCTTCCCTACGCGTATCGTCCCGTATAATCGTAATTTGCCAAACCTGTTATCATTAGCATTCTGCCCATATCAAAACCCTCGTCATCTTGCTCACCTTGAAAAGTCCAGACTGTGCCAGTTCTCCACGCGACTCCGCAGGCTCTCGGTCATCTCCTCCAGCACCTCTGGCGACTCGTACGGGTAGAAGCGCGGCACTGTCTTCACAGGCGATGGCGGCCTGGCATAGCGCTCCTCCTCGCGCAGCTTGGGCATCGGTGGTATGCGCACATCCTCCGGATCAGGCCTCCAGTTATTATCTGGCACCTCGATGGTGATGAGGCAGGCGAGGGTCTGCTGGGCGCGCGAGCGGTTGAGGGTGGGGAACTCGGAGCGGATGGAGACGAGGGGCGGGGGGATGGGGTTGCGGCTGGAGCGCGGGCTGACGACGCCGGTCTCCATGGACTGGACGTCGTAGTCATGGCGCCGTGAGGGCGCGACGCTCTGTGATGTCTCGGGGTATCCATTGGACCCTGTCGCCTCGCTATCTGATCGGCGGTGGGCGCCGTTCGACGAGGGATACCGCTCTCGTTCCCTGCCATCTCGGTCACGTTCCCTTTCACGTCCATCCCGATCTCGTCCGTCTCGGTGCCCGGAGGCGCTCTCCCGCCCATTCCGTGACTGTGTATCGCGCTCGCGCTCGCGGTCTTGATTCGGCCGGGCGCCGGATTCGTAGCTTGGTGGACGCACCGTCTGGCTGTCCCACGGTGTCGGGGTCGGGGTGGCAGAGCCGCGTTCGCTGACAGAGACTGAGCGCACCATACTACTTAGCTTTTCTGCATGCAAAGAACCAATATCAGCAGGCGGCAAGGCGAACAAACCGTGATCGAAACCCTTACCAATATCTAATACGTTTCCGCCGCGGCTCGTGTCGAGGCCGAGGGGCGCATTGCAGGTCGGGCAATACCGTGAGTCGAACTCCTTCATGTACTCGTAGAAGCAGGCGCCGTGGGAGACGTGGCCGCAGGAGAACTGCAGGATGCGCTCACCGCGCAGGGTGTGCTCCAGCGGCTCCTCGCATACGGCGCACTCGCTCCCCACAAACGTCCGCTCCCGCCGCGTGCGGCTCCGGTCGGTATCCAGCATGCCCGTCATGGCGCCTCGGGAGAGGGTGGTCGTGGAATTGTTCGCGCGGGAGTTGCTGCTGCTGCTGCCGCTCTTCTCCGAGGGGCTCGTCTCGAGCGAGGCCGACCTGCGGGGGCGCAGAGCGGGCGCTGTCCTCGCTGTGACGGAGGTATCTGGAGGTGAGCAGGTTTTTTAGCGTGTCTTCTTCGCAATTCGCAAAAAGCGCAAAAAGAATTGGTACGCGCGGGTCGCTGGGGGTGGTTCAATTGCAGGTTGAGATGGTGATGGTAGTGGTTGAGGGGAATGTAGTAGCAAGTGTTCTCGTCTGGCGGGTGACGAGAGTGGTTCTGCTAGAGAGCAGGCCAAGATGGTAAACTCAAAAAAGGGTACTAACTCTTCTTTGGGTAGGCCTCAGCGGCGCCAGGCCCCCGGACGATCCTGTCTCTGGCGGCGACGTGTTTCGGGCTGAGCAGGCCGAGATGAACCAATTGGCGGGCGACGTGGTCGGTATCGTCCTTCTTTTCCTTGGATGATGATGAGGGAGCGGCGGCCGGGTCGTTCTGGTAGTTGGGGAGTCGGGCGAGGGCGAGCGGCGACAAGATGGCGGGATGATTCGACATGGAAGTGTGTTCTGAGTGGGAGCTGCTGTGGTATGTGCACCCAACGCACGGCGCTCTGCACGGCGCTTTTTTGGTGCGTTCCACACACGAGCGAAGGGGTTCAGGAGGGACAGCGATCGGCGGCGGAGTCGACGGAACCCTGCCGCGGGAGAATTTTAGTTGTTTCTTAGCTGTGGCTCTGCGCGAGGAGTAAGGGCTCTAGGCCGGCGAACGGGATGCAGGTCCGTGTTGAGAAGAGCGACCGAGAGCGCCGTTCGGTGTGGGGAGGGGGAACAGCGAGCAGCGTTTGAGAAGGGAGAATTGAGGGGGATGTTAGGGGTATTGAATATGGAGAATTCGGAGGACTATAGCAAAGTATAGTGGTGCTTCGGGGATGAATTGGGGGGATAGTGACGAAGGTTGAACGGAGAGTTGGGATGGATTGAGAAGGGATGGGCGGAAGTGGGGTGCGGCCGAGCATTCGGCGAAGACGGTGGTTGGGTGGGCGGATGATTGGACAGGTGGGGGGGGGAGGGGAGGGGAGTGGATGTCGCGTTTTTTTTTGGAGAGTGGAGATAATTGTAGAATGGGGCGGCGGCGGCGGAGAGGTGCGATGGAGAGATTGAAGATGGAGGAATGGAAGGATCGGGTGGTGAGTGGAGGGAGTGAGTATCAGAGAGAAAGTATCAGTGTTTGCGCATAAGTTGTGTGCGTAAGGGTAGTGTTTTATGTTTCCTGAAGGGATTTCTTGTGAGTTTCGGGGTCTCGGGGGTTCTCGTAGGGGTTTTTTTTGGGTAAGGTGGTAAGGTGGTTTTTGTGGTTTAAGGTGGTAAGGGTTCTGTAGTAAGGGTCGGGGTGATACCTGAGTTAACGGTGGTGGTGGAGTGGGGTGGAGGGATGTATTCAGCGTAGTAAGGAGTATACAGAGTAAGCATACAGGATTAGTGGGTGAGGACATTTTCTACCACTATAGTACAGTGAGTAGTATAGTTGGTAGTATGGGAAGTGGGTGTATATGGTAGAGTTAATATACCTCCGTTAACGGTCGTGAATGGGTGTGAGGGATAGTAGAGGGAGAGTACAGTCGATATTGTATGGAGTATTGGATTGGATTGGAGACTGGTTAGTGGAAGTGGATGTATAGGTGAAGGGAGATAAGGTCGAGTGAGACAAAACAGATCGCGGCGATGTGGATGGAGGGAGGGAGGATGATCCCAGATGGATGGAATATCCTTGATGGTACATACATATGTAGGAATGTGGGATGACAGGTTCGCAGGATCGCAGGATCGCAGGACGGCAGGATCAGGCACAGAGTTTGTAGGAAGGAGTACATAAATGGAGTGCATCAATACAGTACATAGCACATGCCAAGTGTGAGGGAAGGCGGGAAGTGACAGTGACATGGGGGGAGAGAGGGATGACATGGGGAGAGATGACATGGGAGGGAGAAGTGACCAAAGTAAGTCCACCTAGGATAGGTATGATGGTAACCAGGTAAGACCAGAAACCAACAAGAGACATCTAACATCTAACATCATACCCTGAATGCCTGAATGCCTGAATGGGAGTAGAGGGAGGGCGAGACAAGCGACAAGCGACGAGACAGGCGACAGGAATAGCGCTGTTAGAAGGTCAGGCACACACACTCGATCAGGGAGTGAGCCAAGGAGTCAGCTAAGGGGGGAGAGGGCAAGGGGCAGAGGGCAAAAAGGGAAGCGAGGCATTTCATGGTGTATAGCGAGCGTATAGGGTGCTACGGGGAGACGGGGAGTGGAGGAAGGTAGGATAGGAGGAGAGAGGTGGAGTTTGGTAGACAGCAGGGTGCATAACAGTGGAGGGGTAGAGGGAGAGTAGAGAGAAGGGAGAAAGATGAAGCGAAGACAGAGATGATGGACACGGGAAGATGCTCATCTCAAAAGTACCGAGACCACACTGCCGACAGATATACGATATACGATGGTCTGGTATAGCCCCCCCATCCCGTGGTGTGCGTCGGTCTAGAAGGGAAAGATTGGGGAATATTGGGTCTGTCTGGGTCAGTCTGGGAAGGAACGGGAAGGGAAGGGATGGGAAGGGAAGGGAAGGGTGTCACAATGGGAAGGAGCGAACAGGAGGGACGGGTAGGATGTACTGTTTCACCGGCAACTGTATGAGGGTGTACTTACTTACTCCCAGCTATATCACTCACTCACTCCCGTCTCTCATTTACTCCCTTCCTCCTCCTCTTCCTCTCTCTCTCTCTCTTCCTTTCACTGCCGTCCTCTCCGTCATCTCCATCTCCATCTCCATCTCCCTTTCCCCCTCCCTCTATTGCGTACAAGTACCAAGTACACACTCCTCACGATAATAAGACGTCCGTGCGCAAGCTCTGTGCGTTCAATAGCCACATACCACAGTACTGAGAAGTCATAGGAGACACTCCTCCTACTGCCACCCTTCCACTTCCACTGCCACCACTGACCACCTCCCTCCTCCTCCCTCTCCCTCCTCCCTCCCCCATCCAACTCTTCCTACTACTTTCATCACCAAACGTGCGCTAGAAGCACTGTGCTTCCACCTGTGCATCGCCTTGCGCAAGCCCTGCTAATAGTCCACCACGCTAACCCACGCTATACCCCATCCCGCCTAGCCCACCCTCAAGACGCTATGATAGCAATACCACCAAGCCAAAGCGGGAAAGGCCGGGAAGAGGTCCAAGCGAGGGTCCAAGCGTCGTCATCCCTTCCTTTCCACCCGTGGCCCTCCCTTGATCCCTGTGCTAGACCGTTTGTGGGACAAGTGCCGAATTGGCGTACAGTATTGGCGTCCTAGCGTGCCAGGAACGGTCTCCACCTTTTAGTAGCCTTCAGTACGACGTACGAGCTGTGGTGTGGAGTCGTCTGTGTCTGTGTCTGTGTGGAGTCCAAGCGACAGGACGATGGTTTGTCTGTCTGTGGTCTGTCTCTGCCATGTACGAAATATTTGTGATGTGTGGGTACGCTGTACTTTTACGCTGCACTCCTCTACGCGGCAACCAACTCTGTCTGGTCGGCCATCTCGTCCATCATCAACGTTCCATCGGCGTGGGTCTTGTCTCTGGTTGGCACTGTTATAATCCAGTCTACACGCTCGACACTTGGACACTACAGCAAGTCATACGGCAAGTCATACGGCAAGTCACACAGCAAGTCATACTCCGATACACGCCTCCACCAAGAACACCAATGCATCGTCGAAACACACCACAATTTCCACCCACCAGGCACGGGGAATCAACAAACGAGATGAACACCAGGAATTCGAATTTCACTTTCAGCCCAGCCCAAAATTACCCTCTTACTCGTCTTGTCCTCCCCCATCCCCCCCCATCTTACCCAACCAGTAAGCCCTGCCCACCACGCTACCACCTCCTCTAATGTACACACAAACCCCCTAGCGCATCCCATCCCATCCCATCCCGTCCGAACGCGCTGCAGAATACAGTAATCCCACACCCACGCACGCGCTATCGACGTCTAGCCTCACCACCGGCGTCCGCGCCAACGCCCAGGGGACGCTTCCACGGTACGGTACCCTATGACGGAGCCCTATCGACGCCATCCACGCTCGCCGAACAAACGTTGCCACATGGCCGGTGAGCTTGGCTGGCGGCGAAGAACAGGGACACACCAACGTCTGTAGGAAGTGGCGAAAAGTCGACGACGCGCACGGCGGCGAACACTGCAAATACCACGCACGCACGCACGCACGCACTGTCACCTGCTCCCTGCGCCTGTCTGGAATATGACATGCATCGCCCTCTCCCGCGCGTCCGACCATCCATCTCCGCCCACCGTCGTATTCCCCTGACCTGATCCATCATTCATTCGCCGGGGGTGACTCTCAACCCCTTCGTGTGTGCGCTGCGACCATACAGTATTGGAGTATTGGAAACTGACCACCAAAGTACTATACGTATCCTCACTACAATAACACGCGGGGATCGCGGAGCTGAGCCGCGTCGGGGGATTGCTGACCCTGGGCACGACAGCCAGCCATTCCCGGACCCCTTTAGAGTACAGGACAGGGCCAGGGAAGGGGAAGGGCCAAGGCCAAGGTGGGCGGGCGTTACCAGGTCCTGTTTCTGGTTGCTGGACCCGGGGGAGGGTATGCATAATACCCTTTGCGCATAAGGCTCCACGCTCCACGCCACACGTAAGAAGGAATGTGAGAGCTGAGGTGTTTGGGAGCCCTGAACGGCGCCGCAGCATTCCTTGTATGACATTCCGTGTATGATGATGTACTGGGCAGCATGTTTGGTGCCCTCCCTCTACGCCTCACCCAGTTCTCAACGCACCGGTATGCGCAGACGGTACACGGCATGGGCTGGGCTGGGCTGGGCACAGCAGCATGCACTCGCGGAAGCGTGGACAGGAACAGAACGGCGGACATGCACGGGAATGCATCCGCCATGCACTGCCATGCAGCGCACCCCTGACGCCGCGCATGCATCATGGTGCATTGCAGCGCAGCAGTCGCGAGAATTACCAGATTCACTCAGCACGAGAGAAACGGCGTCGTCATGCCATGGTGGTCATGGATGGGTCATGGCCATGGATGGATCTCATGGCTCCTATGGTCCCTATGGATCTCATGGTTTCCTATGGTTTCCTATGGTTCCTTTTGCCGTCCGCGGGCCCTTCCCTCCCTCCCGCCGTTTCACAGAATTCGCCCACTCACTCACTGTCTCTCCTGTCTCTCCTGTCTCTCCTGTCTCTACTGTATTGAATGTATGCACGTATGTATGTATGATGTAGCATGTACCGTACCACCATCACATCACATTCCTCACATCCATCCATCCCTACCCCCACGACTCACGACTCACGACTCACGACTCACGACACACATCTCGCCACCACACCTGACAAAAATCTGACAACCCGCCGCATTCCACCCTCACTCGCCAGGAACAACATTCAATATCACATCCCATACATCACCGCGCATCGGGGACCACAACCCGCTCCTCCCCACGCGCGCGCGCTGACAGGAAGCTGGTAAATATGACCCGTCACCTACCTACAGGAAAACCGCACAGCCACTCCCGTCGGAGGACTCACTCACCTCGCACTCGCTCCTCCCTTTCCATCCCATCCAACTACCCCTATCTCACATTACATTCCACAGTGCCTACCAACGCCCCTAAGCGGATGGATAGATGGATGACAGCGACGGAAAGAACGGGCGGGCGGGCGGCAAAGAACTGAGAAAATCTTGAACAAGCACCAAGGAAGATTCGTGGGTGGAGAGACGCACGGACCGGTTAAGGCGCTGGCTGGCAGTGTGGCCACCACCACCACCAGCCTAAGGTGGACCCTGAGTGGAAGTGAGAGAGAGTGGAAAGTGAGAGTGGGACAGCGGCGCCCGAGGCAGGCGAGAATTGGCGGAGGATGGGATTCACGCCGCTCACGAGAATATGGATGGAAGCTGAATGAGGGAGCGACGTTTATGTGCAGATACGGAAGGAAGAGGAAGAGGACGAGGCACAACACAGCGCAACACGGCGGAACACAACAGTACGGCCACGCGCATCGTCCCCCGTGGCACCTCACCTCATACCAACTCATCCTTCCGCCACGGTACTACCACCACCACCACGCCCTGTGTACCATCCCACCGCATCCCACCGCATCCCCTATCCCCCATCCAGAACAGGACAGACAAGCAGAACAGCACAAACACCACGCAAAAAAAAACTCCGCCCCATACCACAACACTACTCGCGCTACCACACAATAGCGCCTCCCCCGCCCCGCACCCTCACAGATCGCGCCCTCCTCATCTCCCTTCCAGAATCCCCAATCCCCGCTGCCACGCGTGGTAGGCATGTGAGTTTGTCCGCCGACCGTGCTACCACTGCCAGCCCGCCCGACACGAGGTGAGCTAATCTGCGCTGCGCTTACGAAGGCGCTGGATAGCGTCCGTCCCACTACATCGCGCCCTGCCTTACCTGGTAGGTGGTGTCGGGTAGACTGGGTGCGCTACTGTCATTTGGCTGCCTTGTTATGGGATGGGGGGGTTGGGGGAGGGACCCACGCTCAGCTCTCATCTTGCAACGGGAAGAGCTGAACTGGATCGTGCTGGGACTTTGCTTCATCTTCGGCGCGTCCGGAGGTGGAGCACGCGGTTGTTCTGCGGCGCGCGAGGCGGGCTCGGTCGTGGGGTCCATCGGACGGGCGGTCGCGGTGGGGGTGGCGGCGACGATGATAGTGCGAGAGGAAGGGGAGATGAGAGAATGATACCTCACTCCTCACGCCGTATGGGACTCGCGCTGCCGACGATGCGCTCGCGTGGCTGTCAGCGGTGTGGTGTGGTGTGGTGGGCGGGTGCGACTCCATCCCGTCCGTCGCGGTGTTCAGATGCAGATGTCATCAGATGGCATGGCGTGGCATGGCGGCGGCGTTGGTGTGCGGGTGGTGTTGCTACTGTATGTCGTGAAATATGCGTACAAGAAAGGCGTGGCCACGCTGTTTTCGTCCCACGACAGCGACCACGCTACGTCCGTACCAAGTAACGTTGATCGCTTTCGTGCATCTCCCCTACCCCACCCGTTCCCCCCCGCCGTCCCCATCTCTATACCCAATACAATCACACACGCAGCGCCATGCCGACCACCACCGCGCCCAGACGCGCAGATACGAGTACAGCGACGCCCATGTACAAGCCCACGAGGACCGAGCGCCCGGACCAGCAAGCCACAAATGCACTATCCGTACCTCTAGTAGTCCAGCCTGTCGCAAGCACCTACCAAAACAGGCACCGAACGACGCTGCCGCTGAAGAATTCCACTGCACGCGTCGCGATATGGACGGACGCCGCTCGCTCGGACGGCGTGTGCGTGCGCGCTGGTGGGTGAGAGAGCGAGCGTGCATGCGAGCGTGCATATGCGCCAAAGCGGGAGCGCCGATCATGTGCCGCTTTCGGGAGCTTCTGGAACGACGGGAGGGAGGAGATTAGGGTCTGTCTGTCTACTTTGGGTTGGGGAGGGGAAGGGGGGGTTGGTGAAGGATTGGCCTGTGGAGAGGGGGAGCGAGACGGGCGACGAGGTGCATATTGATTGTACTGTGCTGTGGGATGGATGCAGCAACTGGTTTGGTGGAGCAGAGAGGCGGGTACGTCGATCCGAGCCAGGCTAGCGCTTCTGGAAAGAACGGCCGGCAGGGTTGTCGGTCGGTCTTGACGCTGACGGAGGGATGGGATGCAGTTGGATATTTCGCCGGGCGAGCTCGCTCCCTGCCCGAGACATGCAGCGGCTCCGTCGATCGATGTGCCGCTCCTGGGGGTCGAGACGGCGATCTTCAGTCTCCTTATCGGGATGGGGGCCGGATTGGGTTGGGGGCCAGAGCCTGTTTTGGAGCTGTGTGTGAATGGCAAAGTGGCATCGGTGAGGCACCCATCACGGTCCCAGCGGATATTACATACCCTCGTCCATCCACACCCCTCAAACCGTGCGCGCGCCTGGGCAGCCAACGCCAACGCTCACACCCCTTCCTCCTCCTCCAACGCCACAACGGAGAGCGTCATACCCGTCCTGGTCGCCACCCCCGTGCGCATCATGGTGATCCCCGATGCCATGTCTCATCGCCGCATCGTTGGGTCGGTCTGGGGGGGCAGTTACGGTAGTCAAGGAGGTGGCTGTGCAGCGAATCAAAGGAGGGCGAGAGCGATGGACGGGCGCGGGTGCGGATCCGCGAGTCAGTCGTCAGGCTCACGCACGGACGGGGAGGTGTCATGGGATGGGATGCGTGGGATGAGATGGCGTGTCCGAGCAGGGTGCGGATGTGGCGGCTGAATGGGGGGTGGGTGGGGTGTGAGCTGTCGGCAGAGAGGGGAAGGGAGGTGCATAGGGGGTGGCTTGTGTGATTGGGGTTTGGAGTATTAGGGGAGTCGTTGGTGTTTGAGGCTGGTTCTGCGCCACTGCTGGTGAAGTGCCAGTCAGGGGCGGGCGGAGGGCGGCAGGTGGGGGAGGGGGCGGCAGGTGGGGGAGGGGGCGGCAGGTGAGCGGCACAGTGTGCTGTGTGGGTTGAGCGGTGGGTGGTAAGATGTGAGATGTCATTGCAGACGGTGGGTTGTGCTCTGGGGATAGCAGGGTGGGTTGGCTGGGTGAAGATCTTTAGGTGAGGTAAGTGCTTTTTTCATTCTGTCTGGTGTTATTTCCAAGGGGGTTTTTTTTCTCTCTCCCCTCTATTTGCCTTTTTTTTTTCTTGTGCCAGAACTGTTCCTCCCTCGGCGGATAGACACTACCGCGCATATAACATCTTGATTATGGCAGGAACGGTGATTAAGTTAGCTAGGTAGATCTAGGTAGGTGCGACGGTGCTTATTTTTTTCTTTTCGTCTGGCCTTTATTATCAGAATGTTTTTTTTTTTTCTTGTAGGGCTCTCATGCCATTCTTTTTGAGGTTGCCGTGCTATTGCTCGGGGCGGGGGCTTGGGGATTCGAGAGGACAGGCGGGTTTTGTTGGTGGATGGAGATGACAGTGGGTTAATGGAAGGGTGTCTACGTTTGGTGGGAGCAGAAGCTGAGGTAAGAGGTGCACTTTATGATTTCTGTAGCATGAGGGCGGACACGGCATGATATTAAGCAAGTCTTGATGAGACGGTCGGGGGCGTTATGGGGAAAGGTCGGTTTAAGATATGCGCCAGTGACGAGAATTGACTCCCCCGTAGCATTAGATATTTAGAAAACGCTTGAAACGGGTGTGGAATGTTGTTTGGGAGTTAAGTGTGTGTGCAGTGCTGGGGTTTTTATTCTCTAATTTATATTGAAAATATTGTTGAGAAAAAAAGGGGGTGATAATGCAAAGAATTGCGATTTGAGAAATAATTGATATCTTCATAATCTCAAATTTGTTTACTTGGGTTTATATAAAACCACGTTAATGGTATTATTGGGTTTAATCCAGCAGAAGTGAAACATCAAATATAATCAGTGTTGCCCGAGTAGTACTCGCCGTGAGTAGTACTCGGTGAGTCCCCGAGTACTACTGTACTCGGGTGATATTTTTGAGTACTCGGGGACTCGCCGAGTACTACTCCGAATACTCTGAATACTGCCAAGCCCTTGGCAATAAGGGGTAACTAGGCGTAGAATAGAATAGATAATTGAAGCTTTCTTCCACTTAAGCGTTCAGTATTACTTCCTGACTGTGAAAATGAGTAGCTCTTCTCTGTCGCCAGTGCCGGCTAAGTATTAATCTAATGCTTTAGAGCTGCCGCCCCTTATTCCGATGCCGCATATGCCTTTAAGAGTTCAATTACCTAATTCTACATTAATCCTCTTTTCGAAAGGGCTATTCTACCGTACTTCATTAGATATAATACCTACTAGAATCTAATACTAATGCCTTTAAACTAATTATAGCTATATGCTAAGCTAGCCACTAAAGAGCTAGACGACAAGCAATCTTTAGAAGCATCTTAAGAAGATGCACCCATCTATGCACGTAGAATATAAGAAGCTATCCTCCTTAATTAGAAGCTCGTTAACGCTGTCTACTTCTACTTCTGCTTTTTTCTAGCCCTACTAAGCACCTAGTAACGCACTAAGCTCGTTGAAATATAGAGAGCTTATACTCTCTTTTATGGTATTAAACAACCTACTACTACCCCTAGTAGAAAGCCACTCATTCTAGCAATTAGTTCATTATCTAAACCTTATAGTTTTAACAGTTAGTAGAACTATAATCAGACGGGATCTATATCGTCTATTCTACTATTATAAAGCATAGCTTTAAGTAGAGCTACAGCAGCATGTTATAAATGGTAGACGACTAGTAATAACAACTAATACTTAGTCTACTTAGAACTACTCTAAATACGCAGTAGTTACTATACACTAGATAAATGATAATTAGCAAATAAGAACTATAATACTTAACGTTATATACCTTTAAGAGCTGATCTACTCTAGTGAATACCTTACTAAACAGATAATAAGTGTAATAGATAATTATAATATTACGCCTACTATCTTTATAGTTATAAGAGATAATGCGTCTATAAATACAACTATGCTATTAGAGTATGAGAAACTAGCATTAACGACCTCTATTTCCTTAAAACAACTATAGGCTTTTATAGTAAAAGCAGGAGACGTACGCTATATTAGGCATATTATTAACATTGCTATTTAAGCTGCTTTAGCTTCCTTAAAGGCAACGCCTAACGAAAGGGTAGAGGTATACTAGCTTAAGGTTAGAGCTGCGTAAATACTAACTGCTGCTAAAAAACGAAATTGTAACTGTTCTTGCTAAGCTCTAGCGTTATATATATATGTTTTAGAACTGCTGTAGATAGAAAGATGCCTTAAATAATTAGTATAAAGCTATAGGTATTAAAGTCTATTAGTTAGCACTTAACATGCTAGTTTGCTAGAGCTCAACTTATTAAATGATTAATATAGCTTTAAAGCTTTAGGTTCTAATTATAGCTTTATGTGCATTATAATAACTTAATATTAGTATAAGGGATATTACTTTAATAGTAATAGATTAGGCTACGTTATATGATTTATTAAAGCTATTCTATATCTTTATCTACTAAACTAAGAAGCTATAGAGCTCTTCTTATCTAACTCTTAACTACGCTGTTCCGTAGTATATAAGAATGATTAAGAAGCTTAAAGATATAAGAATTAAGCTACTAGAACAAAGCCTAATTGCTAATGCTACTTTAATTACATTAAAGAAGCTTAATGATTACTATACTCTAGCTACAAATTAGTAACAGAGTCACTCTATAACGTACATGTATAGCGAAAGCGCTAAATAAGCGAAAGCGCCAAAATGATGCGGTGACCAAACCCCCCAACTAAATATTAAATTATTCCACAACAAAACATGCCCTATAAAAACGATGAAAGCCAAATAGTGTCAGCTATCCAGGCTATGCAAAGTGACCCAAAGTTACGCCTTCGAGTTGCTGCTAGGATCTATTCTATAGACCACCGTAAGCTAGGTCGTCGTCTAGAAGGTGTACCTTCACGACGCGATATCTAAGCCAACTCACGGAAATTAACTACCCTAGAGGAGTTAGTCCTTGTTCAGTATATACTCGACCTAGCTGCTAAAGGGTTTCCTCCTCAGCTATCTGTTGTTAAAGATATGGCGAATCGACTACTCGCAACACGCGACGCGTCACGCGTTAGGTCGCGTTAGGCTTCAAACTTTGTTAAGCGGCGTGTAGAGCTCCGGACACGCTTCTAGCGCAAATACGACTACTAGAGGGCTAAGTGCGAGGACCCAGAAGTTATCTGTAGTTGGTTTAAGCTTGTGCAGAACACAATTGCGAAGTATGGAATCAACGATGTAGATATCTACAACTTTGATGAGACTGGGTTTATGATGGGTGTTATCTCAACTGCTATGGTTGTTACAAGCTTAGACGGGCAGGTAAAAGCAAAGAAGGTACAGCCTAGCAATCGGGAATGGGTTACAGTAATCTAAGGTGTTAGTTTTTAAGGTTGGGCAGTGCCGCCATTTGTCATTGTTGCAGGCAAAACCCACCTTGCATCTTAGTATGAGAATAGTGGATTTCCAAGCGACTAGGTAATTACTGTTACGGAAAATGGCTGGACTACAAACGAGAGAGGCATGGATTGGATTCAGCATTTTGAGAAGCATACAAAGCCCCAGAGTGTTGGTGGTTATCGCCTCTTAGTCCTTGATAGTCATGAGAGCTACCACTCAGATGAGTTTGAGGAGTACTGTAAGGAACACAACATTATTACGCTTTACATGCCTGCTCATTCTTCTCATCTACTCCAGCCACTTGACGTTAGCTGTTTTGGCCTATTAAAGAAGGCTTACAGTCGGCAAATTGAAGATATGATGCGGGCTCATATTTCTCACATTACAAAGGATGACTTCTTTCCTGCCTTCTACGCTGCATTTAATATTGTAATGATAGAAAGCAACATTCAAGGAGGCTTCTAAGGTGCTGGACTACTTCCATTCGACCCAAATAGAGTGATCTCTACACTTGATCTTAAGTTAAAGACACCAACACCTCTAACCTCCCGCCTGGGTTCTGCTTAACCTTAGGTTTCCTAGACACCAAATAACCTAATTAAAGCTATGTCACAGTCTACATTCATTAAAACCCGAATTGCACATCACCAAAATAGCTCTCTAACCTTAATCTATGCAGCTGTTGACCAGTTTACAAAGGGTGCATCGCAAATAATGCATTAATTAGCATTATTAAAGGTAGAGAACCAAAACCTACGACAGGCAAATGAAGTGCTAAGCAAGCGGCAGAAGGCAAAAAAAACACGCCTACAGCAAGGAGGATCACTTAGTCAACAGGAAGCGCAGGATCTACGGGACAAGAGGGACGTTGTACAGCAGGTAGAGCAGGAAATACGGGCAAGTCGTGGTCGGAAGCTAAGGGAAGAAACCCGGGCCCGTCGCTATGGCAAGTGTGGTAGGACTAAGCATAATGCGCGCACTTGCCAGATTGTAATAGACACGTCTGAGGAAGAGGACTCCGAGTAGTTTCAATTGATTTCTAGTGTTGTGGTGGATTTATCGCAATGCTTGTTGTGAGGGTAGATAATTTTGGCGCTTTCGCTTGTTTGGCGCTTTCGCTATACATGTACGTTAATTGCTATAATTTATGATCCTTAATATAATTTCAACGTTTTTAATATTATATAGAAAGATAGTACATAGTTGATTAAAAAGAATAGGGTAAAGGTATAGTAGCAGGACTGCTTCTACTAATAT
>KV458920.1:2146-59502 GCA_001662605.1 Pseudogymnoascus sp. 05NY08
TATGCCACTTCTCGTGATACGGTGCCCTATGTCCTTACAAGTTCTATACAAAGGTTTTAATCTGCTTTCTATACGAAAGCTTTAGTAGCGTAAAGTAGCTTACATTAAGAGGCTAAAGAATGTGTAATGAGTGTAGTGGCATATAGAGGGTAATTATCTTCTGTTCTATATAGTAGTATTAAAATTAAGTAGAGAGGTAGCTCTTATGTCTATTAAGAATAAGAAGGTAATAGGTTCTAACTATATAAGCATTTGTATGCTAATTAAAGTGTTAAATCCACTTATACCTAATTAAATTTAACGTCTACCTATTCTTACTTAGTGTAATCACCTAATCGTCTAGTAATCCTAAGTCCTTATACTAAGCAGAGAGGTGATTCTACGCCTTGAAAATGATAAATGGCAGGAGTGCCTATCTATACAAATTAATACCTTAGATAATTAACACCTACTCTCTATTCCCTAGCTATATAGTCTTTAGACAGCTCTTTGCTTCTAAACTCATAACTACCTTTATAGTAGTAATAACTCCTATTACAAAACCTACTTTATTAAAGTTGTAGATATTCTGCTCTAAGATTCTATATTTTACAACTATGTTTTATATAAGGGAGGACTACCCTTTAATTATCTTAGGATCTTTACATTTTGCTCGTTTATAGTCGTACTTTCAACTAAACTTTGCTTTAAGTTCTATACGACACTTAATGAAGTTAGTAGTCTAGTTCTTCCTAATAGGGCTCTCGCCTCGTTTAGAGAGTAGTAGGTTAGCCATTTCTTGTACAGCTTGTGGCTAGGGCAGAAATCTACGCGAATCTAGGTTAAGGATGTACTAAACGAGAGCTAACTCTTCGTACGGAGTTAACTTCCGTAAGTTAGGAATAGAATCGCGTCGAGAAGCCATTCTGTGAATCCGATCGCGTAAGGTCGTTCGGGTGTATCGTACAATGCTGCAGCTGCCCGAACACTTTGAAACTAGCCTTGTTTAATTGCATTAATAGCTAATAGTATTCGACCCTCTTGATTAGAGGATTAGGCTTGTGTTGGTTGTGGCATGTTGACTTTTGTTAGGTTGACGCGTTTTGGTGTTTTGGTGGGCGACTCGCTTGTGTGGGCGACTCGTATGTGAAATACGTTATCGAAATTTATATGGGTGATGCATGCTTTTTATTTTCATAGTATATTTTGATAAATAGTAGCCAATGTTTTTTAAATATAAATATATTTATTTATTTTCGTGTAGCTAGCTTAGATAATTACAACCCTGATTATCAACGAGCTTTTATTTTATTTATGGTAACTCTAGACAGTGATGATATGCATCACAGCTGTGTAGACTCTTGAGTATATGGGTGTCTGGTCCAAATAGTGGTTTCATGAGTTATCCAAGATATTTTTAAGACATGTTTTAGTACCATGTGTAAGAATCCTTTGGTCTCAACTGGGCCACCAGCGGAAAATTGTTAAAAGATAAGTGAGAGAAATAAACACTCGTATATTTTAATGAGTGCTGGAAATGAGGACGTTTCATGTTTGCATGCGGATGCCGATTGCGACGCTAGCTGCTGACGAAGTTCGGTGGCACCGTTGCGCCGTGGCAGCGGGACAGTGGGGCTTGATGCGGCTGATGGCAACCTCGAAATGCTACCAAATATCTGGCACTGCCGACTTCACAGTTACTTAATGACGAGTAAAGCTGTATAATCACCAACAGCGCTTCGATTTGTATATTCTGAATTGATTTATATACCCCGCAGACACCAGGAAGTGAGCAATCGAACGCGCGCAACTGCTTACCCAACGATTCCGATCCTTCGATGTATACGACCTGAAATCGCCCCGTAATATAATTACTGCGCCCATCGAACGAAATGCCATATCTGCCTCAGAACAAGCCATTCCGAAGGTTGTAATCTGGCGACAGGGCCTCGAATTTTCCTGTCCAAGCAGCAATTGCCCTGTCTGAGCTCGGTACTGCGACACACAATCAATAGAGCGAGATATACAAGCTGGGGAACCCAATATGCCCGATGTAAGCAAGCATCAAACCAGCCTTACAGGTGGACCAAAGCTGACCCAAACACCCCTTTAGCCTTTAACATAATTGTAGACGTTTACAACGCGATTGTCGCATGTCGACCAGCATGTTCTCATACCTGAAGCCACACAGGCGCAATCCGTCCTCGAACCCAGTCTCCCCCATCTCGAACCGGCCGCACTCATTTGAGCGCACTTCGCAGCTGACTCCGGAACAACAGTCGCACCCCTACACATCTCGAAAACTGGAGGACAATAGCACACCAGACCGGCCTCGCACACCGTCAGACAACCCTCCGTTGCTGCCTCCGATTGCCCGCGTTTCTTCGCCCGAGAAGGAGCAGTCGGAGCCCGTTAGACCGAATGGCGTAGCTAGACCGACTGAGCCGAAGAGCTTCGAGCACATACCCATTAGACCGAATGGCGCAGCAAAACCGACGGAGCCGAAGAGCTTCGAGCAGGTGCCCATATCGCGCCTGTCGAATGGAGGTCTATATTCATCAGAACGGCCTCAATACCCCCCTCAGAACAGCTATGGGCAGTCAGGCACGGGCATGCAGCAGCCGTCAGGGCAGGGTCAAGGTGGCGGGCGATTGCCATTTGTCACGTCCGCAGACCTTCAATCGACCCACGCCCATGTTGCCAGGAGACCAATGGGAGCCCGGATGCCGTCGCCGCCACCAACATTGCCGGCGAACCCCATATCCACCTTCGATGCATCGCAAAAGAGCTCTAGCAAGACAAGGCTGAACCTTCTGAACCCCATGTCACTGCTGGCACGCCGCAGGACGGTGCAGCCTGTGCCGCAGCTCCTATCGGTCCCGACGGGGAACGTCCCCACCCAGCTCAGTCCATCGGACTATGATCCCCGAATCCGCGGGACGAAGGTTCACGACTTCAGCGCGCCAAGGCCGAGGCCCACTGTCTCGCATGGAAAGCCCGCTGAAGCGAAGACTGGACAGCCTCAGATTGATGTCAAAAAGGGGAAGACGCCCGAAGATGGGGAGAGGAGTCCTCACACGCCCGCCTTCAAAGAGGATTTCGAGGACGAGCAGTATCCGGCTGCTGGACCCCATGTTCGAAAGGCAAACGATTTTAGTGACCTGGCGATGCCACCACGGCCGGCGTATGCCAGGGAAGCACAATCGACCAAAGCAAGCACCTCAGATGCGAGCACCGCTAAACCTGATACCCCAGAAACCGAAATAGCACAAAATAAACCCCAGGAAAGTCTCCAAGCAGCAGGCCCATCTGGCAATAGCGACACAGGGCTACTTGAGGACGAAGACACCCAAACCATCAGACAGGCCTCGATCAGCAGCCGCCGCGAACATTCCAAATATTCATCGTCGTCTTTATCTTCACAACGCCAGCTACGAAATGCTTCTCTAATTTCGGACCGAGACAGCTCATCCACTATGAAGCATATGAAGAGTAACTCGTCTAGATTTAGCTTCGATATGATGGGAGCAGCTAGCCAGGAAAAACTGCTAGAGGACAGACACAGAGAGAAGGCATTGAGAAAACAGAGCGAAACTCCCGAACCAGATATTGGAGTGTTCGACGAGGAAGAGGATTACGATTGCGAAAATATGATGGACGATGATGGATTGGAAGAAAGGATTCCCGGCGTCAATGCTGACATGGACGACGACGATGATGATGACGACGATATGTTCGGGCAGCGTTGGGGTATTGGCGGGCTTACACTGCAGACAGGCCCAATGGGATCACTGGACCCTATAAATGATTACACGCCGAGAGACTTGGATGGAAATCCAATCAGCCGTGGGATGTCGAGAGAGCCCGAAACCGAAGCACAGGGAACTCCACAAGAAGCAAATGGAATTTCTTATGAGGGCGCCGAAATCTCCCCAAATACGGCGCAGAGTCGGGAACTTAGTGGCCTGGGGCTCGAAGGCCTCGAGCTCGACGAAGGTCCTGTGCCTGTCACCGAGCCTCTCGTTCCTTATCGACAATCTCAGATTATCGCTCCGAGGAAAGTCCTGGACGAAGATGATATGTACTTCGATGATGGCATGATTGACCACAACGATTATGATCCAGAGGGCCCGGAATTTGATGAATCTATCTTTGATAATGATGATACTGATCAATATGGCCGGCCCCTGGCCCCGTTATCTTCTCTTCCCACTCTATACTCGCCGCCTCTCATCCACACGACAACGGACTCGCTGAATCTCAGTAAGAGAGAAAGTGCAGACTCTCAAAAACAGGCGGCAGAGCAGGAGCAATTGACAGCGGATTCATTGATAGTCCCACCGTCCGATGCTCAGCCTCAACCTGACAGCCCAAAGCTGCTGCAGCCGGCTGCGAGTTTGACACAAGATACTCTCAGCGCATATCAATCGGCTTTAGCTGCCGCAGCATATGCCGCAGCTGCAAGCGGCAGATTTCGCCGGGATAGTACACCAGGTATTGCTGACGAGTATGAGGGCGACCCCAACGAAGCCAACCCCTACTCACCTAGCATAGAAGATGACTTTGACTACGACGACGCCTTCGAAGACGATCCCATCATTGCCGAGGCCAACGCCGAAGCCCTAGCCTTTGACGATGACGGCTTCTACAGTCAAGAATTTGGCTTCTACTCTGCACCCGCAGGCACCGAAACTCTCTACGCCAATGGCGGCTTCTTTGGACCCCGTGGAGCTGAAGGGATTATCAGGAGCCAGAGCGGGCGTGTGCGCGAGCCGAATCTGACGCCTATTACCGAGCGCAGCGAGTACTCGAATCGCAACTCTATAATGAGCTTGCCGCAGCTGGCGAGCAACATGAGCCACGGCTCTCAATCGGTGACGAGCCCTGGTCTTGCGCAGCTCGCGGGGCTCTTGAGTGACCAGGAGGACGAGAATATGACGTTGAGCGCACTTCTCAAGTTGCGGCGCGGACAATGGGGGGGAAGTCAGACATCACTACCTGCTAGTGGGGGAGGTAGCCCGTCGGTGGCGAGCCCAGGGGATGATCATAGTGGTGGGAACCGTACGGGACATTTAGGGCAGTGGCAGCAGAATCAGATGGGTTCTAGTCCTTCAGGGCAGCTGGCGCCATGGCAGCAAGGTCAAGCAGGATCGAGTCCTTCAGGGCAGCTGGCACCATGGCAGCAGCAGTCGAGTTTTAGTCCCGTGGACCAACGAGATCAGTTTCAGCAGGGCAACGCATTATTGAAGCACGGCAGGAAGGGAAGCACATTCTCTCTAACTAGCGACTACGGCCGAGACTCTGAGGCAAGCTCGCCGAATGCAAGCCCGGAGACGCAGTTCAATCCCAACCCTCTAATGAAAGCCCAGCTACAGACACAACAGGGCCCAGTACAAACCGCCAACCGCAGCTCTACTACTTCATCACGGTCTAATATTCAGTCAACCTCCCGGATCGCATCGCCCACCTCAACGCATTTCGATCATGACTCCATATCCTTCCCCCAGAGCGGCAACAAGCCCAAGGAGAAAGGCGCCGAGCTGAAGAAGCACCGCCACACAGGCAGCAGTGACAGCATCTCGTACATGAAAGAAGAAGACCCCATCACCGGGGAGCGCTGGGTCCTGGAGCGGCGGCGGACGGCTGAGACCGGTGAGGTAGAGGTGCTCGAGCGAGAGGTCATTAGCAATGGACGCATATAGCTCTGCTCTTTTCTAGGCGTTTTGGAAGTAATCATGTGGTGGAATTCTTTCGCCCTCGATCCTGGTTTTAGGTACGAGGTTGGCGCTGGCGCATTGAGGCGGTGAGCATATAGGGGCTGGGGCTGGTGAAGATATTTACTGGAGGTGGCAGCATGCAGCGTAAGACCTGGGAGGACATAATTTTTGGGGAAACGTGGAAACATACAGAGGGGCCGGAACATATTTGGCGGGGTAATAATGGGGTAATGGGGTAATAATGGAAATGGCGGGGAGATCAGAGGCCGGGTTGGCTATGGCTACGATGCGTACCGGCGGCGGTCAGACGAAATATGATAATATACCTGCGTGATCCACTCTACATCGGACATCCCTTGCCTCCATTATGTTTGAGAAAATGCACAAACACCGTTGACCGCTTCTCTCTGCAATTATCGACGATGTCAGCTTTGTCGCGCCGTTGGAAGAAGGGATGGGGGCGGTGGCAGATAGATATTACCCGCATCGGCAGTTATCATCAAACGAAACGCTGAATCTATCCGCACCTCATCCCGTCCCATCTTATCGATATCTACCCATCCCCAACCGTGCGTCCCCGAATCCCTAGATCCTGAATCCCCGCCCGCTGTTTATATGATAATGCGCGCCTGCATCCATCTCGGGAATCCAGAGCGGGCGCTGTGGCGGCTGAATGCGCCGGGTGCAGCGGGTGTCAGCCGCGACGCGAGGGAGGGTATAGGCGATTTTTTTAAGGTTGGTAATATGGGTAATTCGGAGTTTTGGGGCGGCGGGAGAGGGTGGCTGTTCTTGCCAGAAGAGGGTGTGTGGTCGGTAGTGGCTCTGTGCGAGGGTTTGAGGCTGTTAGTTACGGCTGTTTGGACTTGGATCTGGCTTTGGAGGTTTGTGTTGGAGAGGATGGTGGCTTGGATGATCTGCTATAGGCTGCTGAATCTATAAGACTGTGCTTCCCGCCGTTTGCTGTTCATGGTGTGTTTGTCAATGCCCTCTCATGAGTCCATGCAGCCGTTTTCTTACCGCTGTTCCATGGACAATATCCCCGCTCTTGTGAATGCTTGATGCTTGCTTACCAGCGGTGATAAATCTAGGTTTCCCTTGCATGAGAAACAAATGCTGTTAATCGGAATACGAAAAAATGGCAGCCCGAAGCACTATTTGACCAACGGATTCGAAAATTCAACTGAAAATAGAAACAACGAAACCAGGGAAGACAACATGGTAGCCAGGAAACTGACATACTGCGGGGTATACACCCAGGACCAGGAGGCTCGCTGAACATGGCATTCCCAGCGTTTTCATGACTGCGTGGTCCATGTGTATCCAGGATAACTTGTCCAGAGCTTGGGATATCTAGAAGCACCGAGCTTGGGACGAAGCAGCGGTGAGACCTGCCCAAGGTGAAGAAAGGAGCCGGCCATCAAGCCTAGTATGACACGGCAAAATAGTATTGTGGAAGAAGGAGAAATGGGGTTCGGCCCCCAATATGAACTATCTGGATACCGAGGATGGGTAAAAGACCAGAGATGCATACCGGAAGAAGGGCCATCCGAGACTTCAAGAACACACCCATCGAGTGCAGCAAGAAATGGTAATGAGCAAGTAAAGATGTATTTTGCTTGCTTTGTGTTGGTAGGACGAGCTGCTGCTTGTCAGACATGCTTTTTGTTCAGCATGTGAGAGGAGGCAGCATGTGAGAAGGGGGCAAAAACGACTTCATCGAGGAATCTGCCGAGGTAAATTCAAGATAACAAAGACATAAGAAAAGGTCTATTCCAGAACTACTCTTCTCACTACGCATCATCCGACGCTTAATTGCGATGTGAGGAAGGAAATCATTCAACTGGACTTGGAAGAGAAAATATTGTCTCGGGGCCACAACACATCGAGGAACAGCAAAATCCAACTTACCTTGCCATCCACATCGAAGGAAGCCATTGGAAAAGGCTGACTGGTAGCTCCCAGGAGATTTCCTTGAATTCTCAAGGCCTCAGCCAGGCCTCCCCCCTTTTCTCATGCCTGACCTAGGCCGAGAAAAGATATCTAGCTTAGGAAGCAGGACGTGGAAATGAGGCAGACTGGACTGAAAGCCGTGCACAGGCTCTTACCTCACACAAATCACTTCAGCATCTGGAAAGCCTACCTACCAACCAAAGAGGCGTATTGAAGTGCGTGCTTCACAAACCAGAAACCCCCTTTTAACGCCTCCCTCACCAGATATGGGCAAAACAACCGCGATGACTATGGGGCTCATTGCGTCTAGTCTTTCAAGCGCGCATGGCAAGTGCCAAAATTAACTATTGGCGGCCGATGAAGCCCCCGCTCATTGCAAAACTTCTACTAGGCCATTACTGTTTCACCATCACTGAGCCCCGAGGCCGAGCCGCCCTATCCTTTGCCTCTCGCTGTCCCGCGTGTCCCGAACGGTTCCACACTTCCATCAATTTATTGCCTTGCTGGCAGACCACCACCAGCTTCGCTCATCACGAACTCATCTAGAATTGCGGGGTGGCCGAAATCAACCTCGTCGACCAGCTTTCCAACACCCTCGGTTACTTCAAATTTTCATTCAAACCCCTCTTTTATCCAGCCTCGATCGCTAACCCCGCAAACTCCTTTCGTCCCTTTTCCCTGTCAATGAGAGTTCAAACGAGGGGAATCGTCATTAACCGACCACCCCTACCGTCCGCATCAGGTGCGTTCCCCTACATGCAACGCAACCTCAGGTCCCAATCGAGATGAATGTGTTGCAACCACGAACTGCTGGCTCCTGCACACCACCATGCCAGCGCAACCTCACGGACCCAGTTCGTGCAGCTACACGTGATGCATTTCTTCGTAGAAGGCTGGAGCCGAAACAGCCACACCAGGCCAGGGATAGCGGGAGATGTCGCAGAATGGTTGCGTGGGGTTATCTTCAGCAGCCACGAGGAACAGGCACAACTATGTCATCGGCACTCTATTTCTGATAGTGGCACAAGGCTCTCAAACAATTACGTACCTGAAGCTTCAGGCTCTGTGAAGGCCCAGCCCTTGCGACTTGCTCCGTCGCGCCAATTTCTGCCTACTGGATTTTCAAAACGCCGCCCTAACCTTCCTTTGGGTTTCAGCTGACCTCCACATGAGACATGCCCATGAACCTCGCCCGCTCACCAAGCAACTCCTGATCGTCAAACTACTGCACCGTGGAGAGGGAACTGCACCCCAAGAGGGCTGCATGCTCCATAATCTACGAAGCGTCGTGAGCTCGTCCCATCTCATCTCCAAACCAGCATCGAGGCGCGACGCTTCGCGCTCCTTTCGCAACCACAGTCGTTTGATACGTGGATGAAAAGCGTATTCTGTCGTGAAGTGGGGGGAGAACTGTAAGCCAGGTGAGACATCCACATGGACTAGAACGCCAGTAGCCCCAACAACCCATGACTTCTCGAAGGTGGAGTTAGCGGTGTCTCGTCCGATGGCCAGAGGGGAGTAGCGCCCGATGTAGCACGCAAATACACACAGTAGGAGGGCGGGGCTGATTTGGATGCAACCCTCGACGGTTTGGCAGTGGTGGGAGTCCCAAGGATAATTTCCGAGGCAGCGGGTTGTTCATTCGCTACATCGGGCGGGGTGATCTGCAGGTGCAGAACGTGGCATCAGGGGGACACCATCAAGCTCCATGGATCCATGTCTATGTCTGTGTACCGTGGATGGTGTGGGTGCAGGCCTCCCCCAAACTGCAGAGAAAAAAGGGGATTTCGTTGCACATGTCTTACTATCCCCCCCCCTGAATGATTGTAACGATCCACTCTTTTGTCAAAAACACACTGCCAGTGATCTCATCTTATTTACGCCTTTTTACCTATATCGGGTACTATAAGTGGGCTTCCACGAACTTCAAAATAGCGGGTCGTTACAATCATTCAGGGGGGGGGATAGTACTGCAGAGGTGCTCTACCCCGTCCTTACGCCACAACTCACGCAGGATCACCGGTATCGATTCGGAAGGAGCGATTCAGGAGGATTGGCGTTTCCTTTCTCATCCTCCATCAGATCAGGCTCAATTCCATATTCGTAAATCTCCACACTTAGTAGCATCAGCGATCTTACCCATACAAACGCGGACATAAGAGCCTTCCCCCGTAATAGTCCGGTTACACGGCGCAAACCAAACGGTGCTACGTAAATCTCCCACCGCGCCTCAACATCCACGTTGCCCACGCGCGATGAAAGAGGAGGCTGGTGGGGGTAATTCATCTAAAGTAGGCCATGCAGCCGTACCCTGCCCCTGATGAGCAGGGAATCCCCCGTTAGAAAACGAGTTGCTGGGAAACATGCCCTGCCGGATTACCACCAACTAGTGCAACCATCCCCCAGGGGTCGTCAGGAGAGGAGAAAGGATTCCCCGAGTCGGATTTACCCAGTGTAGCGTCACATCGCCGGAGAAGGACCGTGGCGGGGCGGAGAGCGGAGGATGGTGGGGTTGGGGGCCCTGGGAGATAGGGCTTGGCAGCACGGCAATATCCCCTCTAGACCGGAAAGGATTGGCCCTCCGCTGCCTGGCTCCATAAATCGCGTGTGCCAGGGGCATGCGCTGCGGGGATTTTTAGGCCGAAAGTGTCGATAACTGGCGAAGAAAGGCTTTTTGGCGCAGATGCGGTACCTCTCTTACGTTAGAGTCTTGCTAGATCTGGATGGCAGTGGCACTACCGAGTTTTTTTTGGGTGGTGGTTTAATTACTGTGCTCGACGACAACTGGATGATTGATTTGAGACGCGGGTTGAGTTGAGCGCGGTGGCGCGGTGATTGATGTCCATTACGTCGTCTTCTAAAGACCGAATACGCCAGCGAATACGCATGTTGTCTCACCTGGACCCAATGATCGTGATTTCATAAACCGCCCCCTCTGTCTGTGCGGTCCAGAGCTGACGGGGTTGAATTTTACCCTCAGGCTCTGGTAGTGGACCTCAAGGGGCCCCCTGACCCACGAGTGGAGTGTCTCTGTCCCTAGCAAACATGACATAAAAATGTTGGATTCACTTCTCATTTCTCAGCCAATGTTCTATTTCCGTACAAGCGCTGACGACCTCCCTCTGGCCCACCTGCGCCGATCCGACGGATAGGAGACAGAGATTCGTCACGCCCGGCTTCTGCTAAGGTGCCGAACCCGAACCCTATGGCGCCCGGCGCAAGGGTGGGGGCGGGAGCGGGATGTCCCCCCGGATGCTCATCGCTGAGAAGGAGCAATGGAGGGATCCAACGGGCGGTAAGCATGCACTCGCGGCACGGTATTGAGCTGCATCATCTCCAACCTTGAGTGGCAGGGCAGACCTGGCCGCGTTGTTTTCTGTTTGACGGAAGTTATCGGGAGGTGCCTGCATGAAGCACTGACCCCTCTGCACCACAGCAGTTCTTGCCAGGCATGCAACAGCAGGATGGGGATGGGAAAGACCTCCTGTCGTCGGACAATTCTTTTCCGAGTAATATGTGAATGTGGATTGAGGATGCTCCTGGGAGCACAGCGTTGGGATGGTCAGAGGTGGGGGCTGGTAACGACTGTAATTGGTGTTTTGGGGGCGGGGAAGCGGTAGTTGGCCGCGGGTGCACAGTAGATATGCCGGTTGATCTTCCATTCCTGCCTTGATTGGATCTGATATATGGTAAGAATGGGCTCATACGTAGAGATTTCAATGCTGTAAAACAGCTCATATCTGGGTGCTGCTATTGCTTGAAGAGTAACGATATGACGGTGTTCCTAGATGATAGCCGTTTGGTCAACTTCCGGAACATGAAATCTCTCCCTCCCCCAACCGTTGAATCTCTGAACCCTAAACGGGGTGTCCTCCGCGAGGTGGAGATCCTGCCTCCTCAGCATCCATTCTCGACAACTGGGATCGTCCTGTCACTTTCAAACAAGCGTTGATCGCCCCATATTCATCCATTCGACCCTCGTATTCGTGCATCTGTTTACCATCCCGCGTCATGCTACTGGCCTTGCCATTCTCCCACCGCGGACGGGGAGTAAGTGGATTGCGGTATAGGGCCGTAAAAGTTTCAGGGTGACGTGCATAAGCTGAACACAATGTTTTACTTTGCTTTGACGCTGCACCGGAGGTCAGACATTCTCCCACAGACATTTGCAAGGTCAGCTGCCTATTACCCGTAGGTAGATATCGCACTTGGACCCTGTGTTCGCATGAGAGCTGTTTAGTTCTTTTCGGCGTGCATAGAGTGTGTACATAATTCTGCTCTTAGTTGTTTCGGAGGGGTTACAAAAGGCAAGGGGCTAGGATGTTTGCCATTAATTCCGCACTTTGTCATGGCCCGCAGCCATGTATGGATTCGGACAGTCCTCGATCGAGACATCGCTCGAATCGATCGTTCCCCATTACCCATCGCGCCATCATCCGGTGAAGGATTGAGCCAGAAATGGACGGGGAAGGTGACAACATACTATACAGTAGCTTCACCGCAACTTTGCAAGAAGCAATTCTTTGCATACTAGAACATGGATTCCACACTCGAAAGGCTCGTCCCGGATTCCACTGTCTTCCCGCGTTGGAAAAGTGGCCCTTGCGCTCCACATCGCAACGTCTGTTCCTCGAGCATGAGGCTCCTGTCGCCACACCGGCGACCGAACACAGCAAGTTGCGTCTCCTGAAACCCGTGATAGTATCGTCGCCGGCGTTCCAGTGTCTAGACATAGCGTAGCCCAGTTGCAAACTTATCATCTCGTAACAACGGGTACTCCCAATCCCGGCGTAGGAACCCAACCCCATCATCTTCTAACGGCGGACGCAAGTTCGCTATATTCCAAGTAATTGCCTGCTATCATGCAAGAAAAAGCTGGAATTGCAGGAACCCAATCCCCCACAAACAATTACAACACTCATAATCTATGTGTCATGCACCTCCCAATATCAAGAAAAATCCGTGTCCACCGCGCGCGTCGATCTCAATCAAGACCATCCATCCGGTTCTCGCTCCTAGCGCCAACGGTTGCCCTGCGTTTCAGAAGACACCAGAGGCATGTCTTTGCTAGAAAAAATCAGGAAACCAACCACACCACCGCTAACCCCTCATCCTCTAGTCCCCGCTCCCCACCACCCACCAAGCCGACCCATCAATCACACAATCCCGATCTGCCCCTCCGCGCGCACGTCCGCGATCGACAGAACACGCAGCCCAGCCATCGCTCACCAACAGCGCCCGCCCACCCAAAGCGGTGCACTTCAAACGCAACTACAGAAAAATTGGTGGTGTGCGCACTTTAGGCAATGGCCTTGTTGGTTATTTTTTCTCACCGCCCCGTTCCGTCACGGCGAGGTGCCGTTTCGAACACAGGTTGGCTAAATGGCCGGCTGAATTACGAGTGCCGTTGGGATATAGATTCGGGGGCCAGGTACACCCGCGGGTGTTGGTGATGGATGGGGTGGGAGAAGACGGGGAGAGAGTGCCTGAGCTTCTTGTCCTTGCCTGGCCCTGGCTGGCGACGCCCTGGTTGGGCCGTTTAGGAGGGGTAACTGGCACTGTTTACTGGGAAGAAAGGCGTTCAGCGTTGAAGGCGCAACGCTCGAGCCACCTCGTGACGAAGTTATGGAGGGCTTGTCCTTGTATTATATGCATGGATTTGAAAATATGCATTGGGTATGCACAAACCGTGTGTGTGACGAGGCAGTTGGACCACCAGGACAGTCCAGTCGTGGGGAGGGGATTACGATCCTGGCGTACAGTATGGATGTGTGTGGTGTCTACTCCACCTACGATGCGGGGGAGCTCGAAAAGGGGGATGGGGATGGGAAAATCGACTTCAGAATCAGGATCTGAATACAATTGCAAATCATCAGCCCCAACACCGCCATAGAAGCAGCTGAATGCTTCGAACGAAAGTATGGTTCAAACTAGCCCCAACGCCACAAGGCTGAGAGGGACACAACCAACACATCGACCGACGGGCAACACTCCTGCTCATGATCATTGATGGAAACCATGGCACCGAGAATGGTACGCTAGTCCTTTACCCTAACCAGACCAGGAACACCCCTGAGCACCACCAGTCCAAGATTAGGGAAGAGCTGCACCTTCACGCCATCACCAACACAACCACCCACCCCTTCGACAAAAACGTGCGCTACAGAGCCTGGGGGGCTGCGATGCTTACAATACACTGCCTGCTCCATACCCCTACCGTCTACCCCCTATCCCCTGCCACACACCCCCGGTGTAGCCGAGCATGGTTCCGCGACCCCCGTCAGGACCCCGTCAGGAACCCTCGTCAGGAACCCTTGTCAGGACAGTCACGGCACGCATCCATGCTGCCATGCGATACGGAGCTGTATCCGGGGGTGAGGACTAAAACACGGACTAAGCTACCGTGTTTCGCCTTACTCTACTTCTGCTCCTCCTCCGTTCCGTAGTGAGGTGCAGCAAGGTGAGTAAGTGAGCAGTGCTAGTACCAAACCATCGCCGTGCCCGCTATCAACCATCCAGTTGTGGCGCAGACTCCGAGAGGGCGCGGGACAGAGGTGGCTGGGTGAGCCTTTTGTTGTGTGGAGGTCGGGGTATAGCTACTCATCATGGATTTGCGCCGTTAGGAGGTCAGGGTAGGGTATAGATACTTCTTCTCATAGATAGCACCGTCCGTCCAGACAGCGGAGACCAACTGCTTATCACAGCTCGTCCACCCTGCACGCCGAAGATCACCCTCTACCCCTACCCATACAGGTCACGGCGCCGAGGTGGGATGGCAGGTTCCGATATAACGTACGAGCCCCTCACCCAGGCATACGGGGCGCAAATTACAGCATTGATTGTTTACACACCACACCAACCCAATCGCCGCACTGGCACGCCTCCTTCCACTAGTCGCTACGAATGGAAGGTTTTAGTGTTCGAAGAAGGTCTTGGAACGTCCAGCTGCGGCGAGGTCTGACGCGGCATCTGTTTGTGCCTGTCTACCGTCGTCAAGCGGCCGGTGTGACTCGGGTTATTCCCTCCGCATATCAGTGTTTTTTATCCCGAAAGTCCCCCCCTATATGGGCAAGCCGAAGAGAAGGAGATAGCTGATGTGATCCGCATCCCGAGAACATCAAGCTCACAGCTCCCGTCTCACCCGTCCTCGCTGTCTTGTTAGGCAGATTCACCACAGGCAAAAGCCGCACAAACAGCCGCCTATAACCCCCCATCTTAACCCCCCTCCCCTCCCCTTTCAACGGCCTAGCCAAACGGCGTCCTTCCCATCGCTGCGAGGTAGATCACTGCATCCCCCCCTAACTGGCCATCCAAGCGCCATCTCCTGCATCCCCATCCCGTCCCCTCCTTCTGGAACGCATGAACCGCAAATCTCGACACGAACCCACACCTTCCTTCCTTCTCAGCACCACCGCAGTGCAGTGATGTTGTTGCTGTTGGTAATAGCCTGTTTACACTACTCGCCCGACGCTGAGTTGGGTTCTTCTTGCATGCTTCTAGGCTTCTATTGGGCGGTTGGATCAGGCGTTCGTGGGGATATTACAGTATGTACAGTGAAGCGCACTGTGGTTGAAACGGATGTCCAAGCTGCTGGGTGCGAGGAGGGAGATAGGGTGAAACAGCGGCGAGGGTGTCGGATAGATGCGTCTTTACCACATGGTATCTAGAAGGATGTGGAACTCTTTTTTTAGTGCGCTTATGCTCGCAGTGAAACATTCAGGCCTGGATAGATAGTGGACTGTACAGAGGCGACTATCCTGATAAGCTTCCCATCTCAGACTCGCCCCTGCAAATACAGTAGTTTAGATAGTGCATTTCCAGGCACCATGCCTTGCTCTCCTGCAGTTCCTCCTGGGATTGTAGATAGTACAGTACTGTACTGTATACTTTCGCCGGCACTCGCCGTGAAGATGCAGCGGCACGACTTCTCGGGTACTTGGGCTGCTGGGTGGTCAGGCGGGGGTGTGGTTGGTTAGGGATACAAGAATTTCTCTTGGCTGGGGATCACTCATCAACGGCGGTGGATGTTTTGTTGATGAAACTCACCAACATGGCAGGTGTGATGGGGTGGATTGTGGAGGAAGGGAGGGAAGACGGGAAGGGAGGAGGCAGCGATGTAAGCAGTAGTTATTACAGTAACTACTCACAGGTCATGATGTTTCTAAGCCACCACAGCCCCTGCCTCTGTCTAGAAGGACGCAATCCCTACGCCCAGCCGCGGAGCAACAAGGACACCTCACAATCGCACAGCAGCACCCGCCTTATCGCAGCACCCAGCTACCTTATCACCTCACCTACCCTCGCACCAATTCCCCACGGAACAGCTACCTGCAGTAGGCGGTGCAGCACAGCAATGCAGTGCTGCAGCGTGGTGCTTCAACACAGCCAGTCGGGGGATTCTCTTCCTCCGCCAACGCTGCATGATAATCTTGATGTGATGTCCACCGCGCTTGTGCTGCAGTGCAGGGTAAAAAACTGCACGACTCGTCTCGGTGTGAAGCGCGTGTGCAACACCGCCGCCCCTAGGCATAAAATTATCTTCTCTTGAGAGAGAGAGGATATTTGCCGTATCCCCGATCACAGCACAAAAGCATATTTCACAGTAAGTAAAGCGTGTTTGAGCATCACCATCCCAAAATCCGCCATGAGGTAACACGGTGGATCGCAATACAGTACGTACACTATTTAGTAGAAAGTAACATCCCCGCATGCATGCCCTACTTCTCCTCAGCCGGCTTCCTGGTACGATATACGATATCCGGGGTGCGAGTACGAGCGACGGGACAAGTACTGTCCGTACTGTACAGACGAGACAACGAGTAGAGTAGAGAGAGTGAGAGAGTGGACCACCCCACCGCATGAATAGCGCGCCTTTTGGTAAGCTGGGCCGCGCAAGCCTAGGTCTAAGGCGGGAAGTTAAAGGCGATGGGGTGCTGGGCGCTCGCTGGGCTTGGGGGAGGGATTAGTTAGCTGACGGACGGTATTTGTATTGTATTCTATTGTATTGGACCTGTTTACTAACTGGCTGGGCTGCTGTACCTGTCGTAAGATGGACGGCACAGTACGAGCACACTGGTATTAGCAAGCGACTTGGTCGTCCCCTCTACCGCAAAAACGTGGGATTGGGGATATGAAAGGAGTGGACCCGCCGCCTCTTGGCAGGTGGCATTCTCGGTGTTAATAGGTGATAAAGTGGGCAAATAGTAAGTACTATATAGGTAGCTAGCTCGCTGAGCAATATCTCGACAGACGAGGTCAATAATGCCCAGCCTCAATCTTCCCTGACCAAAACCAAATAAGCACTGGGAAGAGAGGCATCGAGACCGAGTAGAGGGGATCCATCGATTCTGAACCCCGACCCTGCTGATATGAAGGGCCTTGGCTTGGCTTTTCCCAAGCTATATCCACACTGTGCCGTGTCCATGTGGGAGGTGGAAGGATGCCTATTTCGCAGCGATGGAGGGAGGGTACAGTACAGCACTAGGACGGCATCTACGGTGCTTATGCACGCTGCCAGACCTCCAAGACATTGGGAAGGGTCTAACTATCTTCCCCCATTCCTCCATCCTCCCCTCCTAACCCTCACAGCACTACGCCGTAACACGCGTATACACCATCCGCACGCCTAATACGGTAATGATGGCCACAAAGCCCCCAGTCAGGGCTCATCTCGCACATCCCGCCCATCTCGCACACCGTATTCGGAGTCTGACCAAAGTCCCGTTCCTGACTCTATCCGCATCGGGGCTAGGGCGCTGACACTTCGTTCCTCGGTCCCCCGTTCCGGCTTAGTGTCCGGGTGGGGGAAGATTCGTAGGTTCTTCTGCCGTGCCGTGTGGGATTTTGAGGTTATAGTACAGTACGTAGTTAGGGCGTTAAGACCGAGGCTTACGATTTACTTTAGCGAGCAGGGAATTCTGTTTTTTCGTGACCATAGGAGCTGGGCGACGACCCCAGTGTAAGCAAGGGAACGCGGTAAAGTTACCACTTAAGCGCTTGTAAGGAAGCAGCACCAAACCCAAGTCGCCCGAGTCACCCGACTCTCATGTCTTACGCACCCAATGGTATCGCCAAGTATTATCCCCCTTATGAACGGAGTTCGGGGTGTTTTTGTCCCATGCCCCGCCCCGTCGGCGGAGTCTCACTTTCGGGATTCGGATGAACTGGGTCCCCTTTGAGGTGTGATTTGCCTCTCTCCTGTCTTGTCTTGGATACTACAGGAAGTAAAGTATACTAATAATGCAGCTGGCTGCTGTGATTTGGGGATACGGAGATGGTGTAGTGGATGTTTATTTTAGGATGCGTAATCTCTAATTTGCCCACCTGGTCGCGCCTCCTTACTATACCTAACATACGCTACGTAGAGACGAGCACTTATTTAGCTGCTTAGTAGTAAGTTACTGTGGTTAGTTAGCTAGTCCGCCCTGCTGCCCTGCCTTGCCTTGCCTTGCCTTGCCCTCCCAATCCGCGCTTTGCAACCCGTGTGCCACGCGGTGCGGCGCTAGATCCTAGCCCACTACCACTCACTCGCGCTGACGAGCTATCCCGTGTTGAAGGTTAATGCGCTGCGCAGACCAAGCCATACCCGCGATCTGGGAGAAAGTCAGCCCACTTTGTGTGAGATTTGAGATGATGATGGGGGGTGGGATCTCCGCGGAGGTGAGGGAGAGGTGAGATCCGTGAGATTTGATGGATGGGGCTCGTCGGTCAATCTGTAGCGGATCGCGGTGGTGTTGAGGTCATGGTGATGGACTGCGGGGCGGTGGGGGGGGGGTTGGATGGAAGATGGGAGATGGAGTGATCGCGGTAAAATATGGATAGGACGGAGAGGACTTGATCTTGTTAGGGAATGATAGACGATGGTATTTATGTTTATGCTCGTAAAGTATGCAACTACATGCTGGATTAACGGACTGAGTGAGTGAGTGATGGATTTTCGAAGACGCCACGCCGCGGCACTCGCTGGGGACGGGACAGCAGCGGGCGGGCGTTCCATTGAAGATTTCACAGCCTGAGACAGACGGACTCACATGAATCCCGAGTATCGGCCCCTTGGCTCTAGTCTCCTCCGCCGACGCAGGCGACTAACACCAGCAGCGCCACTTATGACCGGAAGATTGGGAGTCTTGAGTCGTGGAATAGAGTGCATATACTGCTAGGGAGGTTTACTTACTATATTGTATTTGGGATTTGGGATTGGTATTGGGTTTTAGTACGGGGAAGAGGGAATGCGATGGATGCGAGATATAGTAGGACGGCGTGGACTAACTGTAAGAAAAGGGCTGTACTGTAATTGTGGTGTAGAAGTAGAAGTACACAAACTCCGTAGATATTTGCGTTGGATTGTGGAGAACGGAGGTAATGTTCGCAAGTTACCTCCGTACTATCTGTCGGTAGTCTTTGCCCCTACTGCTGCCCATACATGTACTAGTGGCACTCTACTCTACTACTGCCTCTACTACTGCCTCTAACTACTGCCTCTAACTACTGCCTCTAACTACTGCCTCTACTCCTGCCCCTGCTACTACTACCTCCTCCTACTACTACTACCCCTTCTACTCCTACTACCTCCTACTACTACTATCCCTCTTTTTTCTATTTCTGCACTACTGTCCTCTCCACTACGGAGTACCACTAGTGGCACTTACTACTAGTTATAGTACTGCAGACTATAACTAACTGCACATGTGGGTTTTGCAGTTGACATGACATGACAAGGGTACAGAAGACAGAAGGGTAAAGCATGACAAGGGAACCCCACCTACACCCACTTACACCCACCACCCCAGTTCTAAGGGGCTATAGGACAGGGATTCGCATATATAACCCTTAGCGTAGGTTTTGTTAGTACTAATGTAAGGACAAGGACAGGGACAGGGACAGGGCAAGATCGATTCTAGTCTGCCCCTTCCTCTCCTTCCACCCCTTCCATAACATACTGGAGTGTCTTAGGACTGCGGAGCTAGCGGTAAATGGGAGAAGAGAGTTGTTGCTGGAACTAACCGTGGTGCAGCCGAACCCCAGAAAATTGGATGCAGGGAAAAATGTGCCTTCCCTCACACATTAACGACACACGCCTTTTTTCATCACCTAACTGCCTGCTTGCTCCTTCCTTTTTATACCCTTACTATAATACCCTTACCATAACCATATTATACCCCTACCGTAGTAAAAAAAAACGTCTATCACGGCATCGACCCATCCCCCTCCCTCTCTTCCCTCTCTTCCTCTCTTCCCTCTCTTCCTCTCTTATCCCTTCCTCCCCACTCCACTCCCCCTCTCTCACCATACAATAATCCCCCCTCGTACAAATTTGTGAAAGGTACACTACGACACTACTACACCACATAACACACCACATACTACACTACTACATGCATCTCTACTAGCGCAACCATTAATCCATCCCGTTCCCATGCTCTTTAACTAAACCTCACTATCTCCGAACTGTCCAAATCAACCGCATTTTCCAATGCAACTCCTGTGCCCCTAGTCTCCACCCACTTCCTGCCCTCCTACCCCCCTCTCCACCTCCATCTCCATCTTCATCACACCCTCCCCCCCCTCCATCTACCGTGCTCTGCGTCTCCCAAACGTCTCTATCCCTCCCCCCTCCCCACCCCTCCCCTCCCTCTTTCTGCAAGATCCACTCTTGATGGCTCTGGCTTGCGGATAGCCACGTTGCCACGCCGTACCCCCAGCTCTGATCTAAAAAGCCTCCAAACAATCCCGCCACAAGAACACGACCCAAGCAAAAACTGAGCTATATACCCCGGACCTGCTTCTTATAATACAGCAGAGATCCCCATTTATTTCCGTGCCCGCCCCAACCACCAACCACCAAACCCGTGAGACGTCTTGAGGCAAACCGCAAACACCTACCTACCTCCAGTCGAGCATCTCATACCCATTCATACGTCGACGCTGAGGATCTAGAATGGAACTCATGGAGCTGGTTGAGAATGAACCCACTGTTCGACCCTTCCAGTGCGAGTGGCCGTCATGCCAAAAGGTGAGTCCGCCGTTTGTGCAGACTCACACCACCACGCCCCAGAGTCTAGGTGGAGTGACCGCATACTAATGGCAAGCAAACAGAACTTCAACAGAAAATCCGACCTGCAGAGACACTTCAGAATCCACACCAATGAACGCCCATACTCCTGCCTAACACCCGGCTGCAACAAGAGCTTTATCCAGAGGAGCGCCCTCACGGTCCATATCCGCACACACACCGGCGAGAAGCCGCACCAATGCCAGCAATTAGGATGCGGCAAGCGGTTCTCAGACGTGAGTGCCTTCCCCCGACGTCCTTGCCTCTGGCCATCTTTCTAACATGCACCCAGTCATCGAGTCTCGCTCGCCATCGCCGTATTCACACCGGTAAACGCCCGTATAAATGCGCCCACGAAGGCTGCTTGAAGAGGTATGCCCCAGCACATCCCCGTTCCGTCCCAGCCTCTGACTCTTTCTAGTTTCTGCCGCAAAACCACAATGGTAAAGCACCAGCGCCGCTCCCACCAGCGCGGCGGAGGCGTCAACTCCTCCGAGCTCGAAGACGGCGACACCTCCGACTCCGACATGGGCGAGTCACCATCAACCCCCCAACTCGTGACGCAAGCCCACTGGCCACAGGACCTCAACACAGTCATCACGCACAACGTGGTGCAGGGCCACCACCAAGCCATCCACCGCTCGCAATCCTTTGCTGATTTCGGGCACCACCATAATGCAAACTCGCAACCCTACGTGACGACCGCGGAAATCTATCCGCCGCGTCATAGCCTCTCGGAGAGCCCGGGGCATTATCAGCATCGCTCGCTGTCGCTGCAGGATCAGAGACATCCGCAGGATCTTATCCAGCAGCAGCAGCAACGACAACCTACTATCCACCAACAACACCCTTACTTCATTTCCGAACAAAATAATCCCGGTGTCGCTACTATGAATACAAACCCCAATATTCATATACAGACTTACATCGCTCGCCAAATGCCGGATCGCCAAATCCCGTATACGACACAACCACTCCCCGCTTCCGTCGACGCAGGTTCAGATACTTACTCTGCGTTGTCGACACGCACTCCTCCCCCGCCGGAGTTGTATTACGCACACCAGCAGCAACCGATTCAGAAATTCGAATACCCTGCGCAGCAAGTTCACCAGGCTTCTCCTATCGATCAGCAACAGCAAGTTCACCAGGCTTCTCCTATCGATCAGCAACAGCAAGTTCCGGTTGTGCAATACCAGCAGCACCAACAACAACAACAACAACAACAGCAAGTGGTGCAGGTGCAGCAGGTGCAAGCTATCCCGAACCCGCCGCAACAGCAGTACCAAACACCACAGGAGCAATGGTACGCTCAAGCACCGTTCCAGGAGCCGGTAGAGGTGATTAGTGTGATTAACTCGTATACGAGCTCCGGGTTGTATGATCCGTGGCAGGTCAAGATGGAGGCGTTTGAGGATCCGAGTATGCAGTTGCCTAGTGCTAGGTGTGAGAATTTGTGATGAGCGACAGACACATACACGCAGACACTGACGCCTTATACACCTCCGCCGACAGAGATGGAGATGAAGATGAGAGATTTTAGACGAGATGTCTATACACCAACCTACTACGACTACACTATACAAAAACATTCCGATTACTATATTGATGACACACACGCACGAGACCCCGAAATACCGACTATCGACTCCTATTACGTTTTCCTCCTAATGAAAAGGGCTACCTCGACTCTACACAACCACCGCCCGACTACCTCTATCACCTCTATCACACAAAAAGCGCGCCCTCGGCAACCTACTTCCGACTCTTCTGTTTCTGCTTTCTTCACTGGCGCACTTGCTCACTACTACTACTCGATTTGCGTCTCTATTTTACTTGCGTACTCATAGCGCATACACACCAACGCGGTCCTTTTAGGGATTTACTGAATGATGACCTTGATGGGGGATGGATGGGTGGGTTTTTGATTTTTCAGCTCTTCTGTTTTTTGCGGACGTGTTTTCTATGACGGAGGTGGGAATGGAGGATGGATGGGGGATTGGTGTATAATTTTTTGGCGGACTGGCGGACTGGCGGACTGGTGGGATGGAAGGAATGAAGGTGGGAGAGGAGGAGGAGGTGGGCATGTAATGTACTAACGAAATACCCTGAAGCACATTTGTCGTTTTGTTTTCTCTCTATTGTCGAAGTTTTTTTTTGGCGATTTTGATGGCTTTTTTTAGGGGGGGGATGTAACTATAGTTGAGAGAGAAACTTTTGTAGCTAGGTTTGGGGATGAATGAATGCAGATATGGGAATGGATTATTTACAGTATACAGTATGTTTATGAAGTGTCTTTGTTTGTGGACGTGAGATGGTGTGATGCTATTAAACTTGGATATACTGCAGTATATATCCGCACATCTCCAATAAGTGTAAATGGCTTTATCACCAAACAAATCCACAAGAAGAAGGCCGAGATCTTAATCTTATAGCTAGACATCCCTATCCACAAGGCCTTTATATCAAACTTTTATTATAAATGCCAACTTCATATTTCTGCCAAAATTTCCGAAGGTTGTTAATCAGATCTGCCATCCCCATATCTCCCCCGATCGTCTCCTATCGATCTCCCAAGAAGCCCGCACAGACCAACAAATGCCGTGATACCTTACCACATCCGGTTAGCGCACAACCCCGAACACCGGCCGAAATGTTGGCGATGCCGACGTACACGATCTGTCGCCTCAACATCACCGATCTCGCGACCACACGCACCCCCAAACGGTCCCAACAAACGGCCGCGACACTCCTTCATCTCAGCGCCGTTTCTACTGTACTGTATATCTCTTTCCTTTGTTTCAATCTAGAGGGTTTCCAGACGGGGAGCCTGTAGGATGGCGTTCCAGGCTTCTGCCTTGCCGGTGAGTTTTTTTTGTCCCAACGACCCGTCTTGCAATTGTGGAGGAGTAGGGAGTGGTGTGAGCGCGGTGTGCTGATTTGTGAACTGCAGAGCGTCGCGGCGGCTACGACGGAGCTATGGCCGTCGATGGTTAATGTGATGGGTGCGCCATTGCGGAGTGCCGGGGCGAGGACACAGTCGAAACAGTCTAGGCCTTCGCAGCGGTCAGAAGTACAGCCTCAAGCGGCGACGGTTATACAAGTAAGTTTAAGCTCAACCCCTCAGTTCTCCATCGACCTAGGCGGCATTGTTCAGCGCATTGATACTGACTTAACTTCTCCAGCCATCGAAACCTGTTCTCCCAGAGTGCCTCCAGACCGCCCGCGGCCTGACGTCGTCACTCAGCGAATACCGAAATGCGGCCCTCCACCCCTTCACCGCACGAGAAATCCTTTCGACAATGCGCCGCGGCACCCTCGCCGCCGCCAACCCCCTCGCCCGCCGTCTCCCCACTGCACCCATCACATCCAGGTCCATGACCAGCATCACCGCCTTCCGCCTCTCACAGCCGCGCACACCCTTCACGCGCATCCTGAAACCACAACACCGCACCGTCTTCGGCGCCAACACCTCCCGCAACCTGCTCGCGCACATGGAGGAGGTGGCGAACAAGAACCCCAACAGCGCCACTGCGCAGAACGCCTTCTACCAGGCCCTGCTGCGCGCGAATATGGGCGCGATTGTGGTGGAGCGGTATCAGAATGGGCATTTTGCATCTAACAACGCGTGCGAGGCTGCGTATCAGAAGGCGCTTTCTGGACTTGGTGGTGGCGCCGGTGCGGGGTTTGGTGTTGGTAATGAGGCGGGGGTTGGAGGGATGGCGAATAATGGCGGGGGGTTGAACAATTCGCAGCTCCAGGCTATTGGACAGGCTGTCGCTGCGTCGTCGAGGGGGGGTAACATAGCGGTTTCAGGGGGAAGGAATGAGACGGGAAGTGGTGCGAAGGAGAGTCCGCTTTATGTTGTCGTTGAGGAGACGATTGGGAGTACAATTTTCAAGTGGGTGAAGCTTGTGCTTTACTTCGCGCTGTTCACATACGTTTGTTTCATGCTCCTCACGGTGCTGATTGAGTCGGTGGGCATGTTCAAGAAGGTGGGCAATGCGAAGGCGGATAATGAAGCTAAGGCTGAGCATCAGAAAGTCCGCTTCTCTGATGTGCATGGCTGCGATGAGGCGAAGGAGGAGTTGCAGGAGCTTGTGGATTTCCTCAAGAACCCTGGAAAATTCTCGACTCTCGGTGGCAAGCTTCCTAAGGGTGTTCTCCTCGTTGGTCCTCCTGGTACCGGAAAAACTCTCCTCGCACGCGCTGTGGCTGGCGAGGCAGGCGTCCCGTTCTTCTTCATGTCCGGCAGCGAATTCGATGAGATCTACGTTGGTGTCGGCGCCAAGCGCGTCCGCGAGCTCTTCGCAGGCGCTAAGTCAAAGTCCCCCGCTATCATCTTCATCGACGAGCTGGACGCTATAGGCGGCAAGCGCAGCGCAAGGGACGCATCATACGCTAAGCAGACTCTCAACCAGCTCCTCACCGAACTCGATGGCTTCGAGCAGAACAGCGGCGTCATCATCCTCGCCGCCACCAACTTCCCCGAGACCCTCGACAAAGCGCTCACGCGACCCGGTCGCTTCGACCGTAACGTCGTCGTTGGGCTGCCTGATGTGCGCGGGAGAATGGCAATCCTCAAGCACCACATGACCAACGTCGTCAAGGGGACTGACGTGAACCTCGAGCAGCTCGCCGCCGGCACCCCCGGTTTCTCCGGCGCCGAACTCGAGAACGTTATCAACCAAGCCGCCGTGCACGCCAGCAAAGCCAAGGCCCTTGCTGTCTCGATGAAGGACTTCGAGTGGGCCAAGGACAAGGTCATGATGGGCGCCGAGAAGCGCAGCATGGTCATCACGGACAAGGAGAAGGAGATGACTGCCTACCACGAGGCCGGGCACGCGCTCGTGGGTATGTTCACCAAGGGCGCGAATCCGCTGCACAAGGTTACTATCATGCCGCGTGGACAAAGCCTGGGTATGACCATGCATCTTCCAGAGATCGATAAGTACTCCAAGACTATGAGCGAGTACCGCGCCCACATCGACGTGTGTCTTGGTGGGAAGATGGCAGAGGAACTCATCTACGGCGCTGACCAGGTCACCAGCGGAGTTTCTGGCGTAAGTTTCCCACCCCTCCTCTTTCCAAGTACCCTCCACTAACACCTCGCAGGACCTCGAAAGCGCAACCCGAATCGCCTACGCCATGGTAACCCAATTCGGCATGTCCGACCTCGCCGGCAACGTCGACCTAAGCACAAACTACAACCACCTCTCCTCGGAAACCAAACAACTCATCGAATCCGAAGTGCGCCGGACCATCGAAGAAGGTCGTCAACGCGCACACGCCTTACTGGTCGACAAACGCAAGGAACTGGACCTCCTGGCACGCGCGCTGGTGAACTACGAGACGTTGGATAAGGAGGAGGCGTTTAAGGTTATCAGGGGAGAGAAGTTGGAGGGCAAGTTGATCATGCCCAGTGGCTCTATTAAGAGACCTGAGGGCACCGGGGGGGTGGGGGCGGAGGTCCCGCTAGCGCCTATTCCGGGTAGTAAGGCGGCGGATGCGGCGCCGAGTGGGCCGGAGCCGCCGAAGGGAGGGGTTATGGCGTGAGTGTGTGTGTGAGGGGGAGGATAGGTTGGGGACCCAGGCACGAGGGGGGAGTGCTGATAGTTCCAGACTTTGTGCCTCTATAGCAACCACGAGGATGCGATAGTGGCTCAAAGTTTGGGTTATCAGCACTGTGCGGGTGGGAGGAGAGGATGAGATCACTACACTATAGTGGTGGCGGGAGGGCATTAGATGGCCATAGCGCCGAGAAAAGGTTTCCTTTGTATGGCTACTCTGCGTTGGAAGCATGGGGTGGCATAGCGAGGGGTGCTGCGATCACTTCACTTAATTGTGGCTGTGGTGGGGTACATGTAGTTGTATTTATAAAGGTTTACTTTCCTCTATCTTGGATTGTATTATACTGCATGATATGTGCAGCGTTCGTCTATCTGTCTATCTGGTCTCGGTTTGTGTAGAGGGAATAGCGTGTCTTTCACCTAGCTTGATCAACTTATCAATGGTATAGGCTATGTTAGAGAGTTGGACGACTTCACGACCAAGCCTCTACAACAAGGCTCGCTCCTTTGACTGGCGTATGCCATCATCCCACATTTCAGGTCCTGCCGTTGCCCCCCGACTCTTCCACGGCACGGGAGTGCACATACCCCCAGCAACCACATAGATAGCGCGGACCCCACTTGTCCACAGCCGACCTGTTGCCAGGAGACGCAGTACGGCTACATTAAGCAGTAGGGCAGTCCAGGAAAGACGCCTCAAAGCCCGCCGGACCCCTATAGTGCTCCGACTGCGCCGCGCCGTTCTGCTCCACGACGAGCTCAGCCGCCGGGATGGAGTGGCAGTACGTGATGTTGCTGCGACTGTTAAAGGGGTACCAGATGGCGAAGTCGAGGCCGCCGTCGTCCTTGTTGGTGATGGACCACGTGTAGGCGACGTTGTCTGGGCAGGAAGCTTCAACGGCGTCGGGTAGGTTGGGAGTGCCTTGGAGGAAGGCGTTGCAGTGGCTGGGTGGCAGGACGGGGTCGCTGGTGACGCTGAAATCGTAGCTGCACATGCTGCTGTGGGGGATGCAGTCTGCGTGGAACTCGCCGATGCTGAGAGATTCTCTCTACGCCGTGTTAGCGTGGGATCACTGGTCACGTAGAGACATTTTTTGGGGGGCGGGGGCGGGAGAGTAAACAAAAAGCATGTGACGGTCTGGGAATAGGGAAATACGGACCTGGCGGCTCTGGATGGTGCCTGCTGCGGCAGAAGCGGCGAGGACGATGAGAGCTGAGAACTTCATTTTGAAAGTGGCGTTAAGGTAGGTGTTAAGGGTGCTATTGACGACGATGAAGATGATTCTTAGCGATGGGAGATGACAAAGAAGGTCTCTAGCATTGCGAGCATCTAAGGTCTTATAAGATATTTTGTCGTTCTTAGAAGCTCCTTGGTTACCCTTGTGTTGTGAAATGACGTCGCTCGCTCGTATTATCATATGGGGTTACTTGCAGATCAGTTCGTGTTCGGCGGTGTTGCTAGTTTGGTCTAGTAGAGTTTAATAATAAACTACAGTAATCTCTGATTAATACGGAACGACCCTTATAAGATCTTTGATCCCGGCATATAGAGGCTTAAAAATAACTCTAATTGGGGGGGAATTTACTCTTTTAATCCAAAATTATTAAGAAAGGGTTCTGTATTACGTCCAAAGGAGTGATTCCAGATAACCTATAGAAAATGTTAGTGATTCAAGAATATTCTCTACATGAAATCAAGGTCCGGATTAACAGTTTCCGAATAAGAGCGATATTACCTTACCTTAATACCGTCTCCACTACCATTTCTCTGCCACGGAATGCCGCGGCAGATCCACTAGATACGAAGCTAATATATCGACACAAGTACAACTTGCCATACTACACGACCGCATGACCTTCTTTTCCCCGAGATTAAATTAAGACTAAAGCTATATTATGTCGTACTAAGGGGCAAAGCATCCCGAGCAGCGCAGAGTTGTATTACCAGCAGCTCAACCTACCCAGCACCTCCGAGATAAACACCCGTAAAACTTGCCACCTCCCGTTGGCACCGCACATGTCCAAGCATAATAGTGTTAGTGATAATGATACCTATCCTAGTGGCCTGCCATTTACGTAGACCGCTATGTCATTAGTGCAATATTTACATATAAATTAATATATAAAGCTGCCTTCAACTCATAGTTTAGCTAGCCCATTTGTAAGTTGAAAAACTCGTGGTTCGGCCGGCCTGCTCCTTTACAGCAGTCATTCGAGACGGCTGCGACGTGGTATATATATACTTGTAACTCCGTGCAACTGGTGGTGGTGCTGTGGTATACCCCCCCGTTCATTATTAGACGCCAGCTGTTGTAAAACCCACCCCTTCGCGCCAGAAAAAGCAATCGCAAACGCCATCCATCCATCCAATCCATCCCATTGATCCCGCCCACGACCCTAAACCCCGAAACAAAAAAAAAAAAAAAACCCCCCTAAAAATCCTCATCCTCCATCCCCTCCTCCCACCCCTCATCCACATCCTCCTCCTCCTCCTCCAACTCCTCCAACAACTCATTCCCCACCCCCCCCTCCCCATCAACCCTATAATCCTCCGCCGTACTCTCCGCATCCCCCTCCTCCTCCTCCTCCACCACACTCGGCGCCGCACTCGTCGCCTTACTCCCCGGCCCGCTTCCCGGCCCCTCAAAGATCCCGCGAATAGCATCATAATTAATCCTCTTACTCCACGTCCTCTCCTTGAGCACCTCCACCGCGGCCTCAGCAGGCGAACTCGCCGCCCTTGTCTGGCCCTCACCGATCCTAGGGCGCTTCACCCTGTTACGCCGCGCTTTGGGGGCTTTGTCGGCAATTTTTTGGTTGTAGAGTTTTACGGCCTGGTCGCGGAGCCAGTCTTTGTTGGCGTTAACCCAGATGTGCTCCTTTATCGCTGCCTCAGCTTCGGAGAGGAGACAGTTCGCCACCTCGGGATCGTCGGCGAACTCGGATTCATCGACTGAGGCCGTCATGGGGATGGATACCTGTGGTGCCTGCGCGTAGGCTAGCATAGCGTGGACGCGGGCCCGTTGCTCGGCGGTGGCGAAGGCTTTGGCGTGCTCGATTGTGTGAGGGTCCGCGATCATCTCGGAGATCTCGTCTTCAATTTCTTCTTCATCTTCTTCCCACGCCTGGTCGACTACTGATTTCGCCGCGGGGGCCGGGGAGGTAGCCTTGCCGTTTGCTTTTCCCGGGGAGCCAGGAGAGGCGGAGGTCTTGAGCGGGCCGTCGCCGGGGGGGAGGGCTTCGCCGTATTGTGCTACGAGACGGTTGAGGGAGTCGTCGTTGTCGGTGTTTTCGAGCAGCGCGGGGTCGATGGGGATTGCCTTCGCCGCAGGGAGGGGAGGGACAGCGAAGCCGTCAGCGTCGCGGCGAACGGCGCCGGAGGGGTTGATTTCTAGCCCCGGGTCGATGGAGGATGCGACGCTGGATTGGCGGGACGCCGAGTCGAGGATGCGCTGGATCTCAGATTCCTCATCGTCGCCCTCTGGACCTTCGAGGGGGTGGCGCTTGCGCTTGCGCTTCTTCTTCGTGGCCAAGTATGACTCGGATTGTTGGTAGAATGCCGGCGGGTCGTGTGCGGATTCGAGGAATTGGTTGCTGAGGAACTCTTCGACGGTTAGGTCACTACTGGCTGTGACTTTGAATTCCTCGAGACGCTTTTGGATGGTTGCGGTGGTGACTTTGACGATGTAGACGACTTCCTTGACCGTGCGGCGGAAGTTGTGCATTCGGGCAGCGAGAATAAGACACGCGCCGCAGATTCCGGAGGGGCGGCGGCCCATGACCATCCAATCGAGGCTCATGCGCTGGACGAGACGGACGGCAGATTCGGCGACTTTGGTGGTGTCTTGGCCGAACTCGAGCTTGGTTGCGAATCGGTAGATTAGATCTTCTGGTAGGACTGGCATGATGCCGTCTGCACTGATTGAGATCTTCTGGTGAAGTGCTTTGAATGTGTGGCCGAGTTTGAAAACATTGACCTGCAAAAACGTCAGTAGAATTCCCCTAAAGGTTAACGGGAATAAACTTACTCCGCACGAGTCTGCGAAATCGATCAACATGACCCTACAAGGTCTCTCCTTACGCGCTGCCGTATACAGACAAACAGCGGCAACTGTGTTCATCCTCCTTCCCTGGATAAAGTTGTTCATGGCAGCAAGCTTGAAGATCTGCACACCACTATTGAGCACCGACTCCGGAATCTTATGTTCACCCGCGAAACCCTGCATGATTCGTTTTCCTATAGTTCAGTCAGTAATCATATCTCTTCACCACACCTCACGAGTTCCACATACCTTCTCTAAGAGTCTTCTCTCTATCTTCAGTCCCCCCACCTGCTCTCTGAAACGCAGGTCCCATACTCTTCGCCGCTCCCGACCCCGCGCCTACAAAACTTCCCTGCACGACCGCCGCTCCCGACGCGCTCTCTCCAAACTGGATCTCCGACACAATCGTCGACTCCTCCACGATAGTACCGCATGTCTTACAGATTCCATCTTCAATCTTGGGCGCGGGGCAAGTCTTGTTGGGGCATAGTCTTCGTGCCTTCGGGGGGCCGACAGGGGGAGGTGGGCGCGCGACAGGTGTCGGGGCGCGAATGGGCTTGATGGTGCTGAGGGGGTTGGGCCGTTTGATCTTGGGGGGATTTGGGGTTCGCCCCATGGTGAATGGGTGGTGGGATTGGCAGCTCCTTGGGGTGCTTGGCTGTTACCCCGCAGTGTATTGATCGTCGCGAGATTATCGGAGTTATCGTGGTGGTTGTGTGAGTTGCTTCAGGTGGATTGAGAGCTAAATAGCTATACTGATCAAAGTGATAACTTTATGGATGGATGTTGGAGATGTTCGATGGATGCGCGTGTGTGGTGATGATGGGGAAGGTCAAGAGTCTCGAAATCGGGTGGTGGGCTGGTTCAGATGAAATTTCCTGGCTTGTGGGGTTTCGCGGTCGGGAGGTTAAGCGAGTTTTTTTAAACTTTTTCTGGAGAAGAAAGCGTCGCTTAGCCTTGTGGAGGTGAATTTTGGCAGGACAACGACTCTGCTTGTGGTCGTTTGATAATAGAAAATATGGCGGTGGGCGTCCAATATTCAATTTACGATTTTTAAATCTGGCTTAATTTTGATGCTGATTAACTTTTTGGAGACATAGGTCAGCGGTTCAACTCGGGATCGAACGTTATTCACTGGTATGTCTCACAAGCGAACCTGATAAGGCGCGGGGTATTTCGCCGGTTTGGGGCAAAAAATTCACACCAAGAAAAACCAGGCAAAGAGTGGCATGGAAAGGAATAATGAAGCACGGCTCCAATGTAAAATACCTCAAAATCCAGACCTGCAATTTAGTCAAATAGATATATATAAAAAAACTGCAAAAAAAGAATACCGTAGACGAGTTAACTCGTCTGAAGGGTTATAGTCCCTTCGCCCGGAATCGAACCGGGGGCCCCCGGATGATTTGCGTTACATTACAGTCCGATGCTCTAATCCAACTGAGCTACAAAGGGGTATTGGTGATGGGTTACCGCTTATGGAGACACTTGGATGCTATGTGGAATGATGGATATCCACGCAAAATCTCAAATCTCAGGCCTTTCCAGTCACGATGTATGTTCCACGGCAGTATGTTCCACGGCAGTATGTTTCGTAGTGTTGTGCAATCCGTACATTCATTATATAGGTCAAATCAAGAACATATTATCCGTAATAAAGTAAAATAACTCTTTGTTCGCCAGCCATACAATAGCCCCTAACTCCAACCTTTCCTATTCCTTAAATCCAGATATCTAACCAGCGGCAATCTCCTTCTCCTGCTCTTCCCAATCACCCTCCTCCTCTGCATCCTCATTCACCTCCATCTCCGCATCTCCCTCCAGCCCCTCGCTATCCCACTCATCAACATCCATCTCATCGTACTCATCATCATCATCTTCCTCCTCGCCATCCTTCTTGGCATTTGCGCCACTGGCCTTCTTCTCCCTCTTCTTCCTCTCTACGTTCTCCTTCTGGATCTTCTTCCTCGCCTCCTTCTCTTGTCTCCTCTTCTCCCAGACCTTATCCATCTCCTTCAGCTCCGCGGCGGTCTTGTTGATGTACTCGTGCCACATAACCTTTCCGTTGCATACACCCTCCTCGACCTTGGTCATGCGAAGTTTCATCCGCGGGCCCAACTCAACAAGCTTGACCGCGCGCTTCTCAACACCAGGCGCATCACCCTCCTTTCCTTCCGCAGCTCTCGCGCGTTGCCTCATCTTGCTGTTGAGAACCTTTCTAGTCGTAGACTCCAGCATCTCAACCTCCGCATCCGTCTCCACCTCACTTCCAGACGTCGCATCAGTCATGTACCCCTCTCCATTCTCGCCGCCAATCATGAAATCCGCAATATCCTCCAGCTTTCCCAGATTCGGTAAGCTGGCCTTGCTCTTCTTGTTGTTGCCCTGGTGCAGCAGCTTTTCAGCGGCGTTCAGGCGGCGCAGCGGTCGTGATAGACCCGTCTTCTTGGTTGTGATGGCGTAGTGGCGGAGGTTGATAACGTATGAGCTGTCATCGTTGGGGTCGATTTCGCGGTTCAGGAGGAGAACGCGGCGGATGGATGAGAGTGGTGTGGCCTGGGGAGAGATGGGTGGGAATAGGGACTGGAACATGGTGGTTGTGAGGGACTCGAGGTGGCGGGGGACTTTGTTCTTTGACTCGGGCTTTGATTCATCGGCAGCTGGGGCTGTGAAGTTGTTCATGACGAGCTGGGGTGGGTTAGTTATATTCGAATATACAGGAATGCGCATAACATACCAACGGCGGCGAAAGATATTCCTTTCCACCTCCCTTCGGGTGCTTCAGTGCCTTCTTAACATCCTTGCAGAGAGAGTATTTCTCGACTCTGAAGTGAAGCGTTGGTCCTCTCGGCGTAACAGCTAAGCGCATGTTCGTGTTCCCAGACTCCGACCTCGAGAAGAGCATAAGATGGGACACACCCAAGGGGCCAGCCATCGTAAGATAATCCCGCAACCTATTCGATCTCCTCTCCTTCAGCCTCGCGGCAGTTCCAGGCTCCATCATCAATCGTACATCCTTGACCAACTGGCTTACACTCGGTCCCACCTCGCCAGCGCCAATGCGAATAACCATGCTCTTCGGCGTGCGATTGACCTGGTTCGCAGTAACCGTCTTGTTCTCGCCGCCCTTGGCCCCGACATGAGTGCGCTTCTTGGTGCGTTTATGTGCCATTTTTGCGTCGTTTTGCAAGCTGGCAGTTGCAGTTGGGGTTATGAAAAGTCAGGAATAATTTCGAGGCTGTAGTAACTTTGCGCTACAAATTAGCGCAGGGATTGCGATAAGCTGATAAAGATTTTCTCCGGAGCCACAACTTTCTTTCGCTGGACCGTTACTGGGACGCTTTTGAACATTAAACACCACAATGTCGTCTGTAGTAAAAAAGAGGAAGATTACTAAAGATGTTGCATCTGGAGATGTACCAAAGACGACTAAGATAGTAGCGCCAGCAGCTTCGGCGAGGAGTAGCAGCTCCCCCACACCTGAAGCCGCTGAGAAGGCGGGTGATGTGGAAGTCGACGCAGAAGATGTTGCGCTCAAGACATTCAAAGACCTCGTACGTACCCCGATAGACATCTGCTATAATCAATGCTAATTCCTTACAGGGAGTCATCGACTCGTTATGCGAAGCCTGCGAATCCCTTGGATACAAGAATCCAACCCCGATCCAGCAGGAATCCATCCCCCCCGCCTTAGAAGGACGCGATCTCATCGGCCTCGCAGAGACTGGTAGTGGAAAGACTGCGGCGTTTGCTCTGCCAATTCTACAAGCTCTGTTAGATAAACCGCAGCCTCTGTTTGGTCTGGTTCTCGCCCCGACTCGTGAACTGGCATACCAGATCTCCAAGTCGTTTGAGGGCCTGGGAGCTCTCATCTCAGTCCGATGCGCCGTCATCGTCGGTGGCATGGACATGGTCACTCAATCCATAGCACTTGGCAAGAAGCCCCATATCATCGTTGCCACACCCGGTCGTCTCCTTGACCACTTGGAGAACACCAAAGGCTTCTCCCTCCGCGCCCTAAAGTACCTCGTCATGGACGAAGCCGACCGTCTCCTCGACCTCGACTTCGGACCCATCCTCGACAAGATCCTCAAAGTCCTCCCCCGCGAGCGCCGCACCTACCTCTTCTCCGCCACCATGTCCTCAAAAGTCGAGTCTCTCCAACGCGCCTCCCTCCGCGACCCCCTCCGCGTGCAAATCAGCACCAACAAGTACCAAACCGTCTCGACCCTCCTCCAGAGCTACCTCTTCATCCCCCACCCCCACAAGGACACCTATCTCATCTACCTCCTCAACGACTTTGCCGGCCAGTCCGCTATTGTCTTCACCCGCACCGTGAACGAGACCCAGCGCCTCGCCATCCTGCTCCGCACACTCGGCTTCGGCGCTATCCCGCTGCATGGCCAGCTGTCGCAGTCGGCGCGTCTGGGCGCACTTAACAAGTTCCGCGCTGGATCGCGCGAGATCCTCGTTGCTACTGATGTCGCAGCGCGTGGTCTTGATATTCCTTCTGTTGATGTCGTGCTGAACTACGATCTTCCCCCGGATAGCAAGACGTATATCCATCGTGTGGGTCGTACGGCGCGTGCAGGAAAGTCAGGGCATGCGATTAGTATCGTTACGCAGTATGATGTGGAGATCTGGCTGAGAATTGAGGCGGCGCTGGGGATGAAGCAGAATGAGTATAAGTATGTTAAGGATGAGGTGATGGTGTTTAAAGCGAGGGTGGAGGAGGCGCAGAGGCATGCGAGGAACGAGATGAAGAACTTGCATGAGGATCGTGGGAATAAGGGAGCTGTGCTGAAGGGAAGAAGGCCGGCGAAGCCTGGGAAGAGGGGGAGAGATGAGATGGATAAGGAGGAGGGCTAAATTAGAGCTGAAAATAGGGCTGGGTTTGGGATGTGGAGTATGGTGGCTTGCACGATTATTGTTATATTCATGAGGCGTCTTGTCGTGCGGTATATATCCGTAAAATGGCAACAGTATTTCCGATATTCAAAACGAGCTTGATATATTCCTATAGTTTGCTCGTGGTGTTTATTTCTGTTCAGTGCTGCTAGAAAAAAAGCATAGGAAAGCAAAAATATAATCATAAATTAAAGTAGTAGATGGTAATTCTATATGTGGTCGTTTTCACACTAGATAAATAGGCTTATTATTTCCGAAATTATTTAATGGTATTCCTGGGTATCTTAATTAAGCTCCAATGAAGCGACGCCATAATAGATTCCAACTTTTAAAACTCAAACCTGTCCCCTATTAAGCCTTCAACCTGGCACCAGCAATGTCATTTTGCGAGTCTTTGAGCAAAAAGCTACAACGGAGTATCAGTAAATGTCACATCATACCAACAGGGAGCTTGCGTACTTATAAAACAACACCGTCGGAAACACCGTCCCCAGATGCCACAACGCATGGGCATCCAAATGTCCCCCTATCGGCGGGAAATCCAACAACTCCAAACTCATCGCAATCATGACCCAGGCTACCACAAGTCCCGGCCACACCGCCCACATGCGCTTCGACTCCCGATACCGCGTGATGGAGAACCACGTCCACATCGCATTCTGCAGGATCCCCGCCGCGATGTTGGCTGCCATGTTGTACGTGTAGTCCCACGAGTAGTACTTCAGGTACGTGATGTGCGCTAGGAACAGGATGATACACAGCGTCGTCCACGCGCGGACTACGCTCTTCGCCCGCGCGCCGCCTTTGTCGAGACGGAAGACGCGGACGGGGGTGTAGTATAGGCCGTACAGCACGTTCGCGCCGGCGCCGAAGTAGTCCAGCTCCTCCGTCAACTGGAAGTCCCGGGTATGGAAAATAGAGCTGGCGATCCAGCTAACCATGCCGACGTAGGCGAGGTTAACGTAGTATTTGCGCAGCGGGTAGGATTCTGGTATGAACTTGCGGATCTTGTGGAGGCCCTGGTAGTGCGCGGCGTAGTTGAGGAGGGAGAAGATGACGGAGAGGGGCTCTTGCATGCCCAGAATGCGGTGGAAGGGCCATTTGCCGTGGAATTGGACGATGGGGAGGGGAGGGTCTGAGGAGATGCGCATGTCGGTGATTATGTGCTGGCAGGTGTAGTCGCATTCGGCGGGGCAGGTCCAGAGGAGCAGGCGGTGGAAGAGGGCTGGTCGCGTGGTCAGTTGGGGGAGAGCTGTGGGGGAGCGCCGAACGTACCAACGGAGGAGTCGCCATTCTTGCAGTTCTCTGATTTGCAGACCTGGAGACTGGTTAGGAGGGGAATCGGTAGGAGAAAGCTGGGCCAGTTTGACGGACCTCTAGGCATTTCCGAAACTCCGGCAGCCTGTCACCCACTGAGGCAGTGGTTGTCCCAATCAAGAGGGACAGGGCGAGCAGTAGAAGAGGGAAACCCCCAATGTTTCGTAGATACCTCAGTATCATCTTAAATAGTGGCAATTGGAGTGCTGGGCCAAGCCTTGGACGTTGTAGTTGACTCTTGGGAGCAACTCTTGTTTTAAGGTGATGCTTGTCCTACGATGCACCATCGACATATGCGGCCCAAACCCGCATCCCAGAGTAGTCTAGCTCCACCTTCAGCGGCTCGAACCGTGGATACAACTGGCTCTCGAATCATAACGGCCATTTGAATTTTAACGGGCATTTACGGTGGGGGAGATAAAAATTTAGGATGTAAATAAAAAGATCGGGTTCGCCCCAGTGCGTTAAGTCTTGGCATCATACATTCCCCACGCAAACACCCCTCCATTCTCTCTTTCTTATATTTCTCTCACCGCAACAAACCTTCTTTGTATAAACATCTTAACTTTTGTTTTGGCAGCGCACCCTCCCTCAATACCCTTACCTACTACCCCTACGATCTCCAACTATGGCGACCGATCTCAAGACCCTGGCGCCGTCCGAGGCCCATTACTTCAACAGGTGCGTGCATGGAGATGTTCGAGAATTTGTAGACAAGCTTTTGCTAATATTCTTGCCAGTTACAACCACCATGGTATGCACATACACAGCGCCACTTATCCCTGTCCCCTCCGCTAACCAGACTCTTGCAATAAAGGCATTCACGAGGAGATGTTGGTAGCTATGCCCGTTTCCCATGGCGGAAGTCCCTTATCTGACAATTTTCGCAGAAAGATGAGGTCCGAACCAGGTCATACATGAACGCTATTGTGCAGAACAAGCACCTGTTCAAGGACAAGGTTGTTCTCGATGTTGGCTGTGGAACTGGTATTCTTAGCATGTGAGTTTCTGTCCTCTGTCGCTCACTATGCGCCATCACTGACTTCAGCCTCCAGGTTCGCGGCCAAGGCTGGCGCAAAGCACGTTATCGGTGTCGACATGTCTACGATCATTGGCAAGGCAAAGGAGATTGTCGAGGTCAACGGCCTGACCGACAAGATCACCCTTCTACAAGGAAAGATGGAGGATGTTGTTCTCCCATTTGACAAGGTTGACATCATCATCTCTGAGTGGATGGGATACTTCCTTCTCTACGAGTCCATGCTGGACACCGTCCTCTGGGCCAGAGACAAGTACCTCGTTCCCAACGGACTGATCTTCCCCGACAAGGCCACCATCTTCATGGCTGGTATTGAGGACGGTGAGTACAAGGATGAGAAGATTGGCTTCTGGGACAACGTCTACGGATTCGACTACTCTCCCCTCAAGAAGACCGCCCTCACCGAGCCCCTCGTCGACACCGTCGAGATCAAGGCCGTTGTCACCGACCCCACCGCCGTCCTCACCCTCGATCTCTACACCTGCACCGTCGCCGACCTTGCTTTCACCTCCCCCTTCGTCCTCGAGGCCCGCCGCGATGACTTCGTCCACGCCCTTATCGCGTGGTTCGACATCGACTTCACCGCCTGCCACAAGGCCATCCGCTTCTCCACCGGCCCACACACCAAGTACACTCACTGGAAGCAGACCGTCTTCTACCTGCGTGAGGTCCTTACCGTGCAGCAAGGCGAGAAGATTGAGGGTGTCCTTACCAACAAGCCCAATGAGCAGAACCCGCGTGACCTTGACGTCAAGATCTCGTACAAGCTCGAGACCGAGGACGTTACGAGGACGGCCGAGGGCGCGTGTGAGTACAAGATGTGTTAGAGTGGGTGTTGAGTGGTGTTTTGGGACGGCACCTGGCGGCTTAGAGCGCGGACCGTTTCCCACTTGATCTAAGTTTTTGATTTTGCGGAATGTGGATGGATGAATGAATGCGTTTTGTTATTTAGATTGGCGTTCAGATGGGCCGGGCATAGGGATAGCTCCTACTTATGATGCATAGTTACGGTACGACATAATGTCACGAACCAGACTCGAGGTTGCATATAATAGTCGACGCAGCCTGAAAAGCGTCTTGACTGACCATTGAGTCGGATTAGAGGGAATATAAATGATTGATCTATAAAAACAATCGTTTGCTATATGAGATGTCGAAGGAATGTCTTGAAATGACTGCTCGGTGAGATTCATGTGAGTAGTTCAGGTAATACTACTGCAGGTAGCACTCTCGGAAGTTTTCGTGTGGAAAAGTGATGCTGTAGCCAAGATGCTTAGATCTAGATCTCCGCGATGCCGAGGAGATGGGAGGATTCCTGCATTTGATCATCAGGAGCCAGCTTGCTCTAAAAACCAAGGTGAATCACGAGACTTATGTTAATTTAGAAAATATATTTTCTACTATCCACACTGAATTTCTCCATTTAAACTACCATTTCCCTAAAAAATACGTTTTCATAATAAATCCGTGGCGACCTTGCCTTAACGATCTACATCTCCACGATCCGCGATAACTCTAAATTTTTATTCTGCCAGGGATCCCTCCGCGACGTCGGGACTAGCCGAAAAAAACATTTGAAACCTCCCAAACCTCACTTCCTCCCCCAACACCTCCCCCCGCCAATTGAACACCCACACACCTCACCTACACAGCGGAGAACACTCCTCGCCAATCCCCTCACGATGAGCTTTCTACCGCGCCTTGCGCGCACCCCCCTCGCCGTCCGCACCCTCACGCGCCCAACCCTCCCCCGCGCCCCAGCACGCCTTACCCGCCTCTCCTCCACGACCAGCACCCCTCCTCCCCCCTCCCGCATCGTCACAGCCCTCAAGCGCCTCGTTACCACCACCTTCATCACCACCGCCCTCCTCATAACCTACCTCTCCACAACCGACACCCGCTTCACGGCCCTGCACCGCCATCTCATCGTCCCTGCCCTGCGCTACCTCGTCCCCGATCCAGAACAAGCACACTCCCTCACCCTTACCGCCCTCTCAACCCTCTACACACTCGGTCTCCATCCCCGCGAGCGCACCCCCTCCGCCGGTCCAGACCTAAGCACCACAATCTTCGGCCACGTCCTCACCTCCCCCATCGGCACCTCCGCCGGAATCGACAAGAACGCCTCCGTCCCCGACGCCCTCCTCGCCCTCGGCGCCGCCTATACCGAAGTCGGCGGCATAGTGCCTAAGCCGCAAGCAGGAAACCCGCAGCCGCGTCTCTTCCGCATCCCCTCGCAAAACGCCCTGATCAACCGTTTCGGCCTCAACTCCCTCGGCGCCGACGCCGTTGCTGCGCGTCTTCGCGAGCGCGTCCGTCGTTATGCCATCTCTGCCGGTTTCGGCGGTGGTGATGATGGTGAGCGTCGCGTTCTTGATGGCGAGGCGGGTGTGCCGCCGGGATCGCTGGTGGAGGGGAAGTTGATGGGTGTCCAGATTGGGAAGAACGCGAGTACGCCCGATGATATTGACTCCGTGGTTGCGGATTACGTATACTGCGTCCAGCGCCTCGCGCGCTACGCCGATGTGCTGGTGGTCAATGTCTCCAGCCCCAACACGGCGGGGCTGAGGGATCTGCAGGCACAGGCGCCGTTGACGGCGATTTTGAAGGCGGTTGTTAAGGCGGCGGGGGAGACGGATAGGAAGGTCGCGCCGAGGGTTATGGTGAAGGTTTCCCCTGATGAGAATGAGGCGAAGCAGGTGGAGGGGATCTGTAACGCGGTGTGGGATTCGGGCGTTGACGGAGTCATCGTTGGAAATACCACTAAGAGGCGGCCAGCTCCAGTTCCGGCTGGGTTCGTTCTGCCGGCGGAGGAGGAGAGGATACTGAGGGAGGAGGCGGGCGGGTACTCGGGACCACAGCTGTTTGAGGGGACGGTGGATCTGGTGAGGAAGTATAGGCAGGAGTTGGATAAGGGCAGGGGTGGGGAGAGGAAGACGGTGTTTGGGAGTGGGGGTGTTACGAATGGGAAGGAGGCGTTGAAGGTCTTGGAGGCGGGTGCCGATATGGTGCAGGTTTATACGGCGTAAGTTTGCCCCTTTCTTTCTTTTTGCGATCTGGAAATTCTATGGGGAACATGGAAGGCTGACAAAAACCAATAGGCTTGTCTATGGCGGCGCTGGAACGCTCACGAAGATCAAGCATGAGATGCGCAAGGAGATTGATCGCAACACACCGCGTAGCGACTAAACCAAACTAACCTTTCACCTCCCTTGAGGAGGATGTATGTGAGAAAGAGAGAGAGGAGATGAAATTATACCTAGAGTTTTGTATCAAGTAGCCTAGACATTGTATAAACAAAACAAAACCAACAAAGTTTCAATTACCATCAAAATAATCATCGGATTAAGTAAGTTGCCTTTTAGCCTAGGATCAGATGAGCAAGTAGCTCCATATATTGATTTATACTATATAGGAAGGTCTGTTCGCTGCGTAACCTGTACTAACTCAATCAGTATCGTGGGGGTTGCATGCCTGGCAGGGGCCGCGTCTGCCATTTAATGACTCACGGCGAAGATATAACCCGAAGCTTACAGCCTCGTAGAAACCGCGCAGTTCATCTTATATTCGCCCACAGCGTAAAGCAAATCAACACATTAAACCAACACAAACACCTCAATCCACCCCAACCCTCCAAGAGACATGGCATCCTCATTCAGCTCAGAGCGTCTAATCTACCGCGGCCTAGAAGACACTCCCCGCGACAAAGCCTTCATCCACTCCATCCTCTCCGACCGCACCAGTTCCGAGAACGCAACAAACTACCTCGTCAAGCCACCCACCCCAGCGGATGTAGACAATTTCATGCGCGGCTTCCGCGAAGCCTTCCTCGGGGTCCTAGTCTGCATCCCCATGCCCTCCGCCCCGCAAACTCCGACTATCATCGGATATGTAAACCTACAACACACTACGCATCCGCACCATAGGAGTGGTACGATGGGTATTCGGATCCTCCCAGCGGCGCAGGGGAAAGGGTATGGGTCTGAGGCTATTAAGTGGGTATTAGAGTGGGGATTCCTCGTTGCGGGGTTGCATAGGGTGAGCATTGGGTGTTTCTCTTTCAATGAGGGGGCGAGGAGATTGTATGAGCGGTTGGGATTCATGGTGGAGGGGAGGACGAGAGAGGTGGCTTGGAAGAATGGGGGGTGGCATGATTGTATTGAGATGGGTATGTTGGAGGGAGAGTGGAAGGAAAAGTATTTGAAGGTAGAGGGATGAATTTGTACGCCACGGCAGACATAAGGCTGGTCATTTTCTCATATGGTAGTCGGGGCTTAAAACTCGGATAAGAGACCCTACTATATATAAGGCATGCATAGTATAAGCTCGACGAAGTAGTTATGGCAGTGGGACTCTGTTGCGCTGTAAAGGAAAATGTGATGGGGTGTCCTATGTAAATGTAAAGCTTGGCCAGCCAACCAAAGCTGTTCCCCAAGCCGCTTCAAAAACACAGTCACTGACTGCAAATTTGTCAACATAGACTTTGCGCTTCGCTCCTAAAACATTAAACTCATATAATATTCGTCGATGCGGCTCCTCGTTCTCCCAGCCGAGCTTCTACTAGCTATTGGAGGCGAACTCCATTCACAAAGTGACCTAGCGACGTTCGTAAGGGCAAACCGATACCTCTACGATTTACTAACCCCGGAGCTCTACCATCGTGATGCGGCCAACCGAAAGTCCCCATCCTGGGCGGCAAGGACGGGCCAGCTCAAAACTCTACAGAACGCACAGTCCGTCGGAATAGTATCTGATATCGACATGGGCAAGCTGCTCCACCTAGCGGCCGAGAATAACCAAGTATCTATCCTCGAACATCTCTTACACGTAGAACATAATTTCGCCCTGAAGTGGGTGTCCTACCCACAGACCCAGGGCGATCGCACCACAACGGCATTAGCAGCTGCATCTCAAAACGGACATCATGATGCCGTCAAGGTCCTCCTCTACTATGGAGCGGATCATACTATCACCGGTTATAGAGGTCGCACGCCGCTGCATCTAGCCGCTATGTTTGGCTACCCTATAGTCGTGGAGCTTCTTTTAGACCATGGTGCAGACGTCTCAGCTATTGAAGAGCGGCAATGGACGCCCCTGCATTACGCCTGCAGCAATGGAGAGCTAGATGTCGCAAAGTTGCTTATTGGCAGAGGTGCAGACGTTTCTGCTATTGAAGAGCGGCAATCGATGCCTCTGCATTTTGCCTGCAGCAACGGAAACATAGATCTCGCAAAGTTGCTGGTTGACAGAGGTGCAGACGTCTCCACTACTGATGGACGGCAATGGACGCCTCTGGATTTTGCCTGTAGCAACGGAAACCTAGATATCGTAGTGCTGCTTGTTAACAGAGGCGCGGACCTCTGTACAGGTTACCGCGAAAGCCGGTCGCCAATCTATATGGCTGTCAAAGCAAATAATCTAGAGCTGGTCAATTTTCTACTAAGCATGGGCTGCGATATCATGTGTCGAGAAAAAGATGGGTCAACCTTGTTGCATAGGGCCGCGAGATATAATCAACACGAGATGTGCAAGCTGCTCATTAGCCATGGGAGCCAAGTGTCTGCTAGAACGAATTCGGGGGCAACGGTGCTTGACTGGGCGGCAAAGGGGGCAGATACTCGCATGATCACAATTCTTCTAGAGGCAGGTGCCGAGATTGCAACAACAAATGTCAAAGGCCTGTCAGCACTTCATCGAGCAGCAGCTTATGCGCCACTGGATGCGCTGAAGTTGCTGATTGACGCCGGTTGTGATGTCAATTTAAGGTGTTTCGAAGGTGGCGGATACACGCCGATGTTCGAAGCGTTGCGCAAATGTCGCCTAGATGCCATGAGGGTACTGCTCGACGAAGGTGCGGATGTGAATGCTAAGCTGGAGAAGGGAACCACAGTGCTTCATGCCGCCGCTGGCGCTAGGGGGATACCTATTGATATAGTGCGGCTCCTAGTTGAAAGGGGTGCTAATACAGAAGCACGGGACGGTCGTGACAGGACTCCGCTGGACGTGGCTCTGGCTATAGGAAATTATGGCGTGGGGAGATTTCTTTCGCCTGTTGGCTTAGATCTAGACTCTAACGAAGAGGTGTGTTAGTGGGCACCTACAAAGGCTGATAGATACGGGTAGAGACTGAAGGCTAGTAGATGAGAACGATCGAAGTTAGCTCTGCATCCTTCATATATACCCCACGTCTTCTTTCAATAACAGAAACTTAAACCTTCAGTCCCATTTGTGCGGTTAAAAAGGAGGATGATACGGTGTAGTTGACTTAAATCGCTCTAACACTATGAGAAAGGACAGGAGAAACGGAAATGCCAAATCCACGCCAAGGCAGAGCATGTAAAAATAGCCATCCCCACCCGAACACGTCGGCGCCCCGGGTCGTCAGAAATTGATAGATGGAGATAAATAAACATCTAGAGTGCTCTCTGCAGGGTTGCTCTGTTGCTATCTCGACACATCATTCATAATAGCGATGTACTTTTGCAAAGGCTGAACGGGAGGGTTCATACATTGACTAAGTATTCTACATTTACGACGTTTGATTTGAATGGTTAGCGAAGAAGACCTTGGCGACGAGAATTGAAGGGATTCATAGGTCGTATATCGAAACAGCTGGAGGTTCGAAGGATCGAAGGACCACGGCCCAAATGCAAGAACAACAATGAAATCCCTTAAATAACGTAGAATATCCCTTCTCATTTCAATCGTCACCCCCCGCCGATTCTTCCTAAAACTTCAACCTCAGACTTCCGTTACAAAAATGGTTAAAATGGCCCCTCCCAGAATACTCATCGCCCTCGCATCCATGATTGCAGTGGCATCGGCTTCCTACCCCGAGTTTACCCCAGGAAAAGGCATGCCCTCCCTCGAAGAACTCGGCTTGACCTCCGAGCAGCTATTCACCACGCCGCCCCCAGCCCGTAAGTCCCACCTACCCCCATAACACCACCCACTCCCGCCCCCATTTTATCATCCCAGCAAACTAACCCACCATCCACAGTCGTGCCCCGAGATGATCAATACACACTACACACCCGCTGCCGCAGCCCCAGCGAGGGCTCCGAATACCTCGCCAGCGTCGACGACGTAATCGCGTGCTACAACTACCTCGTCGCCCTCGGCGACTATACCTGCAGAGAACGCGATCTCTGCTATATTGGCAGCGCTAAGATTACTGGGATGAGCAGGAACAGGCATATATGGACTTGGGGTGTTCCATACGTTTTCGCTACCGTGAAGTGGTAAGAGTTACATACTTCCTTCCCTCCTCTCCCGTGCTTGGTTTTCTATCTGGCTCGCGTAGCTAACTGATAGATGCAGCTGGGATGCGGCACTGGGACTACAGTGGATCTTTACGAATTGTAATGAGGGCGGAAAAGTCCTGGGGTATAAGGAGGTGGGCGGTGGAGAATATCTGCTCGCGGCTACTCGCTCTACCATCATTTTCGCAGGCCCAGGTGGGGATGATCGTCCTGTAGACCTTTGGGAGAGCTCCTGACAATAACCAGAGGCATGCTGTCGAGAGGAGTGAGAGGTCTCTGTTAAGACAATTTTGCTGTGGCTATCCATTAGTTTGACGAGGATTTCCTTAAAATAATATGATATCTCCTATTAGCGAATTCCTTCTCTTAACTCTCCGCTTGAAATGTTACACCATCGGAATCTCAACAATTGCCGTCTTTGGTTGGTCATCTCGCGCACCTGTAACGCGCGCCCTGGTGGCGGTGGCGCACAAGGCTGGTTTGAGGGCTCCCTATTTGCTGCGCACCTCTAGCTGCACATTCTCACGATAAGTGATTGCTAACTAAAAGATTCTTCTATTAGTGACATTTTTCGACCGATAGAGAGTCCCAAAGCATTGAGATGGTTCTTTTCCGGGACACCGAGAGATTGAGAGGATTTACACCACCTCAGCGGAATTTATGATGCTTGGCTCTGGCGGCTTTAGATGCGGGTTGGATGGCCCCTCTTAAAAGGGAAGAGACGGCGAATTAGATATAGATGGCATCGATTATGCGGGAAGCTCTGTGAAGGAGCCATCCACAATTTATATACTAGGTATTGCTTATCCTATCGCGTGGGTTAATTTATAGCAAAGAAGTCTGGGTATAACAGGTATATTTAATACTTAGGTTTGTATGGTATACGCTCTATTTTGATGAAGCAGATGAACGCTGGCGGTTTGGGATCTTTGGGTCTGATAACTCAATCGCCACGACGTTGCCTCTACATTTCTCTGAGCGAGTCCATCCAACCTTACTCAACAAACTCCTAGATTGTCTTCTCGGCCGTTGTCATAGCACCCATGGACTTATTCTCCTCCTTCAACTCCAGCGCCCGCTTCTTGTAGGCTGGGATACTCAAGACCTTCTCAATACTCTTAGCCAGGGCTTCCCGTGATGGCTTCACGACCTCAGATTCACCCCTACGCCACACCATTCTGCCCACATACAGACCTCAACTTTGTTGGCTTCAACCCCAGCCAGAACCATTACCAGCCATTCACAATGGCGTGCATGACACCCCCCATACCGGAATTCGTCACGAAGACGTCCGTGTACAGCAGCAGGATATCGTATCGAGGAGAAGTGCTCGATTTATTAAACTCCGTATTCTATGATACAAAGTCAACGGGGATAAGCCACATATTCATGACTCGGAGTAATGGCGTTAACGGAGTTAACTGATTTAGTTATAGGTCCTAACACCAAGTATACATGGCAATTTCCATGACAGGGATCGTAATGTAAACAATATAAATAAATGCATTTGACCAAAGCTTTAAGTTGTGGAATTCAGAGACCCAAAAACAAACAAAATCTAGGAACAGAATTGTCAACACGATGTCGTTTAAGAATATAGCCCTCGTCACTGGTTCTAATAAGGGCATTGGATACGAAATCATAAAGGCTCTACTAGAATCCGACAAGCCCTACCACGTTTTTATGGGCAGCCGTTCTCTAGAAAGGGGCCAAGAAGCCGCCGCGACGCTCCAAAAGGAGTGCGCCGATTCCTCAAACACTGTTGAGGTCATCGAAGTCGACATCAGCAGCGACTCATCCATTGCGAAAGCCTTCGAGATCGTCAAGGCCAGCGTGGGGCGCATCGACACCCTCATCAACAACGCCGGTGCGCACCGAGCCCTCTCCTAATTAATTGCACATCTTGCTAACATCTATTAGGCATTACAAAGGACCTCGATCACATACGCGGTAAGGTCTCGCTCCGCGAGAGCTTAACTGGCTCCTACGACGTCAACGTGGCAGGGACGCATGTGATGACGTTTACCTTCATGCCGTTACTTTTGCAGTCCACCGACCCACGGCTCATCTTCATCACCGGCCTCGGGACCTTCGACCAGTGCGCACGGGGAAACTTTCCCCTGCCGCCTCTAGAGCGCGGCTGGCCGAAGAAGATGGAATTCGAGACGGTCGGATACCGTTGCACCAAGACCGCACTTAATATGTTGATGCTAGATTATCACTATAAGCTGCGGAAGGATGGCGTCAAGGTCTGGTGCGTTGGGCCTGGGTTTCTGGCGACAGATCTTGGCGATGCGAGGGAGATGGTTGCGGCACAGGGGGCGGGCCATCCGAGCATCGGGGGACGGATGGTGAGGAGCGTGGTGGAGGGAGAGAGGGATGCAGATACGGGGAAGTATGTTGTAAAGGACGGGATTCAGGCATTCTAAAGAGACGGGTGGGCTGCAAGTTAGGAATGTCGGTTGGATGTGAGACTATTAAAAATGAACCAAATTGTTAGTGAATGACTCGGGTTGAGACTGTAATGGCATAAATTGCCGTGAGGGTTAACCTCAAAGCTGTTGACAGGCTACTCCTCTAAATTCTGAAGACTGCAATGCTTCTTCTAATGGTCTCTAGGATGTGGCACAGCAAGTTCGTAGATCCCGCCACTGTCACTGCGGCGCTCGACTACTTCGAAGTAAGCTACGCAATGCCCGTCAAACCCCTCAGCCTGATCCACGCTGGATCTATGCGCGACCTGATTTCCGCGTCCGAAGCCCGTATTTTAAAGACCGACTATAGTAGCAGCAACCCCCGGACTTTAGAGGGCCTAGCTCTTAAAGTCGCAGAGGAGATAATGGATGTCAACAAAGATATTAATCTAGCGGATATGGAGGTGGTCAGGGGTATGCGGTCTAGCATTATAGGTGTTCTTAGGCAGAACATATCACTCAGCAGGCACCAACCGCCTAAGGAACCTGTATTAGATGTTGATGCTCTTTTTAAAGATGCTATGAACAGCAAGTCTTCACGAGAGGCGAAGCGCGCGAGGATCAACTGATGTATTTAGATCGAACGAAAGCACTTGGATTTAGAAAATGTATAATGCAGGCAATGGGTCAGACCTTAAAGCGTTATGCTAGCGGCTCCTCTCTAGACTAAAGTTGTGATCTATACCTCGCATCCTTACCTTATAGATACAATACATATTTCATAGTAATTAGCTCCTTACGCTATACTTTTAGAGTCGTGTGTGTAAAGCGTAGTCCAATGGGTCTCACGGAGTCTAGGGAACCAGGTTAGGAGGCAGGAAGGTATCGTATACTGTTAAACTAATAGGCTACATAAATACAGCAACTATTAACTAGAGAGCCTTGCCTTAAGGCCTCTAGTTCTATTTCTATCTATAGCCCTTAGTAAGGGCCACTGCTCTATAATAGGGCCTCCCCTAAGTTAAGGGTCACTGTCTACGTGAGGCCACGTAACGTGCCGCCTTACAAAACCATCAAGTTGAAGACTCTCTTAGCTTGCAGTCGTTAATCTAGGTTAACAAGCTAATTTTCCGTAAGTGAAACATGTGGCATCGTAGTACTTAAACTAGGTAGATCCAACGTTGCGATCGAAGGTCGACACCCCATAATGCAAGTTGCAGGAAGTTCCCTAGATGAAATAGATGTTTGTACAGCAGGAACTTTCTAGGCACTCCGCACTACAAGCGGCAACAGATTCGACATATGGACTGGCCCGACCATATGCTACGAGTGTTCCGGTGTCTGGTGCAGCGTGTGAGGTCCCCATAAGCCCGCATATGGCGCTTGAGGGCGTTGGTGAGACTATCCCAGAAACTGTTTTATAGGTTGACACCGCTGTGGTTGGTGTTGAGGTGCAACTTAATAAGTCGCCACAGGTAAAACAGGAAGCATCGTAGTAGTCGAACTGAGTAGTTCTAACATTCTAATTGAACGTTGACGGCCCGTAATGCAAATTGCAAGAAGTCCCCTGGATGAAATAGATGTTTGTACAACAGGAGGTTTCTAAGCACTTCGCACTACAGGCGGCAATGGAGGCAACGTACGGGCTGCCCGCACTATATGCCACAAGAGTTCTAGTACCTGGTGCAGCGTGCGAGGTTCCCTTCATGCCACAAGAAGCTTCTGAAGGCGTTAGCGAAGCTAGCCTAGACACAGTTTTACAGGCTGGGGGTTGAGTTGTAGTCGAGGTCGCTGTTTCTTGGTCTGTGATATGGGCTTCGGAATAACATCCGGCAAAGGCGATAGTGTTGTTCAACTACATGTCGCCATTCGCATGCCGAAAGCTAGCATTATACCACCTAACTGGGCATCTTGCGGAGAGGGCGGAAACCGTGGAGCTGCGAGCCGACCACCATGAGTACGCTTGGCTGCCGTACGCAGAGTACGTAGGAAGCACATCTGATGGTGCGGTCGCAGAGAAGCTGCACCAACTTGACTGAGCGGGATATGGACACAATATTATTAAAGTTCCAGCGGACGTGCAAGGCGCGTACACCTCCAAGCCGTACAACGAAAGCTCCGAAAGCAACCTTCTAGTTGGCTTCGGCACATCGAAATATTGCTGTAAGTCCTCTGTTGCGCATTGCCACGGATCGTGCGCTATCCTGACCGGCTCATCGACGGACTGTCTCGGCGCGAGTGTCGTAAGTGTTCCTGGTGCTACTGTTCTGGAGGGCGACTCTGTTCGGCGTATAACGTGAAACTTCGAGGCTGACACAGTCGTCGCAGCCATGAAGGCGGCAAGACCGCTGATCTGAATCGCTGCTCGCATCTTGGAAATAGTAGCAAGTAGCTGGAGCACGGATCTGAGAGACAACAACAAAGACGCAAACCTCAGAGCGCACGGTATGAGTGGGATGATAAATGGAAGGCGAGGTGGGCAGAACTATAGGTCCAAGCAGATTCCGTTATGCTTTATGCAGTTGCACCATCAAACTAGCTGGTTCTTAATTAGCGCCGCATTGGAATGCAGGAGGGATCGTTCCGAGGGTCCGCAGTGGTCACTCGATTAGTGCAGGGGTAGGCATGATTAGTGGGCGTCACAAGGAGTTCGGCAGATGTTATGAAGGTTATGAAGTAAAAATTCCATGTTGGTCCCACGGCATTTACGATTATTTGTGGCTGCTCATGTGCACCAACTACATCGTTTACGTATTCCATCCTTCGGTCAGTCCAAGGCAAAGTCGGGATACCACTTCTTCAGCGCTGCATCCACGGCTTCTAGACACTCTCGCTTGCGATACTGTTCTAGGTTGGGCCAGCCGTGCTCGCGATATATGTCCTGCACCATAGGTATCATCCCTTCTTTCCGTATGGTGACGCCTGAGAAGTCCTCCACCACCTGCCACCGATTCAGTGGGACGAAGTGCAGCATCCGGAAATGGTCCTTAAGAATCTCGAAGAAATCAGCGATTGCCCAGGCCGGGTTGCTAGAGCGCCACTCTTCCTCGTTTTCAGGGGCAAAGTTGCACGGATCGTCGTTGACCATGAGTGGCCCCCACCTTGGGTTGCAGATAATCTTGCCGTAGCATTGAAGCCAGTACACGATGCCAAGCTCCGTGTCGAGCAGGAAGACGGGGTTGTCTCGCCCGCCGTCCGTGAGGCCGACAACGTGGGATGGAATGTCATTGTAGTAGGCAGCGTCTTCCGACGACATCTTGAGATCCGCAGCTGATGCGAACGGATAGACACTAATATTATGGCTACGCCACTGGTAGTCGGCGAATTTGGTATACGGCGCACCTTCCAGATCCATTCTGCCAGTGTCGAACCCGCGAATGTAGGGGAGAGACCGGAGCAGCGAGATTACCTCGTCGGTTTTGCCGAAATCGCGTAGATTGTCTATGGTAATGCTTGGCCAGCCCCCGTCGGGCGGGCTAATGACATCCGACTCGTCGAGGTACATCTTAGAGAGGAAGTCATAGTAATTGCGGACTGCAGAAACGCAAGCATCACGCGAGTAGGTAATGTCGCTAAGGCTGGGCATTTTTCGGGGTCTGAGGTGGAGATGGAAATAAAGAAGGGCAAAAGTTTTATATAACGTATTTCACAAGCGAACGGATCACACAAGCGAACGGATCACCAAATCACCAAAACGCGTCAACTTAACAGAATTCGACTTATGGCAACACCAACGTAAGCTGAAACCTCTAATTAGGAGGGGAGAATACTTCTAGCTATTTAATCAATTAAAGAAGGACATATTCAAAGTATTTGAGCAAGCGCAATGTCATACGATGTCCTATATACAACTCTCTATAGACGGTTGAATAGAGTAGCTTCCCGACGCGATTCTACTCCTAACTCTCGAAAATTGACTTCGTACGAAGAGTCGGCTCTTGTTTAGTACATTCTCGACCTAGACTCACATGGATTTTCACCCCAGCTACAAGCTGTGTAAGAAATGGCTAACCTTCTACTCTCTAAACGAGGCGAGAGCCCTGTTAGGAAGAACTAGACTACCAACTTCATAAAGCGTTATATGGAAATCAAAGCAAAGTTTAGCTAGAAGTACGATTACAAACGAGCAAAATGTAAAGATCTAAAGATAATTAAAGGGTAGTTCTCCCTTATACGAAATATAGTTGCAAAATATAGTATTCTAGAGCAGGATATCTACAACTTTAATGAAGTAGGGTTTATAATAGGAGTTATTACTACTACTAAGGTAGTCATAAGCTTAGAAGCAAAGAGCTATCTAAAGACTATATAGCTAGGGAATAGAGAGTAGGTGTTAATTATCTAAGGTGTTAATTCGTACAGATAGGCACTCCTGCTATTCATCATTTTTAAGGTATAGAATCACCTCTCTACTTAGTATAAGGACTTAGGACTACTAGATGATTAGGTGATTACACTTAGTAAGAATAGGTAGACTTTAAATTTAATTAGGTATAAGTGGATTTAACACTTTAATTAACATATAAGCACTTATATAATTAGAACCTATTGCCTTCTTATTCTTAATAGACATAAGAGCTACCTCTTAGCTTAATTTTAACACTACTATATAGAATGGAAGATAATTACCCTCTATATGCTACTACACTCGTTATATATACTATAGCTACTTAATGTTAGCTACTTTACTCTACTAAAGCTTTTATATAGACGTTAGATTAAAACCTTTATATAGAACTAGCTAAATTATATTATAAAGCTTAAGTTTCTCTCTACATTTAAAGAAGCATTTAAAGCTACATTTATAGAGTAGAACATTAAGAGCAGATTCTAAGCTATAGGGCTAGTTCTATATAAGCTATAGAGTGTCCTCTCTTACTTAAATCTATACTTAAGAACTCTAACTCCTCTAATAGTTAAGAGTAATAATTAGACTTTAAAGACGCTTTAAACTATAAGAGAGCTCAACTTCTAAACAGAGCACATTAAGAACTATATAATATAACATTAGAACAGCTCTCCTACCTTAATTAATAATGCTGTTAGCTACCTTATTAAAGGAGCGTAAGTTATAATACATTCTACTATTCTACTTAAGGTAGAAGTTAAGGCTTTATAAGAAGTAAATAAATAGAAAAAGAGGAGGGAAAGGAAGCATAAGAGGCATATAATATAAGGGGGAAGCCTCTTTATACAAGAGGGAGAGGATATACTTTAGAGTACTAAGGTAGATGTTTAAGTCTATATAGAGGTAGCATGTAAGAGTAGTTAGTAGGTAGGTTCTATAGGCTAACAGCAGTAATGTAGCACATGTAGTAATATAGGGCATAATGCTTATATATGTAAGAGGCGCTAGGAATCAATTATAATTAAATAAGGGTCATTATATAGGGTGGTAGTATAGTAGTAGGTAGTAATAGTCAATTTTAGTGTTTTTGTGTCTAACCTGCTTATGTGTCTAACTTGCTTATAAAATACGTTAATGTTGTAATGTTGTAGAAAGCCAAAATTATTTTAATAGAGAAATGCTAAAACTTTACATAGAATATACATTAAATAAATATATAAAAAATAAAGAGGAAGAACTCGTTATTATACCTAGCCTCATTAGGTTTAAACTTTAGCTAAGCAAGTTTAGCTCTATAGGGAACTACGTCATGCAGTAGAGAGTATTATAGCAGAGCCGTTAAACTGCCCACCTATAAGCCAATTACTTAATTACCACAATGCAAGGATTTACAGCCCTTTATGCCAGCTTATGCTGCAGTTGGCTCATACAATTTAAGCTATAGCTTAAAGTATTAGGGCTATTAATACGCAGTAGGTTGGCTCCGACTGCTAAGCGTAAATACAAGTGTATGAATGGAGGCGACACGTAGATAGTCACAAGTTGGCTAGAGTTGCTAGTGCTTTTGTATAAACACGTTCTGTCTATATTAACTAGAGGAGACCTCTTAGAGGCAGTTGAGGCCTTTTAAGTTACCACCATAGCGGAAGTGGAGGTCTATAGCGATGACAATATCTCTGTTGACGTGGTGGGAGGAAAGCTGTCTGTAGGCAACTATATTTACCGCTTTACCCCTATTCCGCCCCCTTCTATTACTAGACCACGACACTCGCACAACTAGACAGATTAAAACCTCATAGACTCACGACATTACGCCTAGTAAGAAGAAAGAGCTCATAGAAACCGCCACTTGCAATCTCGAATCTAATACTCCTACACAGCTACTCCTACACAGCTCGTAGAAACTAACAAGCTGATTACCAAATTACTTAAGAGGAAGAGGAATAATCTAGCTGTAGCAGAAACACTCGCTCGGGTCATAAAGAACCACAGCGATAGAACAAACGGCCCGAAGCACGTCTCTACCATCATCAACTCACACCAGCTCACACTATCATATAAACCCTTAGTAAGCACTAAGAAAGCTCCGCCCTGCTCTCCTAAACCGTCTTGCCAAAACTTAACCTCATAGACAAAGAATCCCTCTAGCAAAGAAAAAATTACCAAAGCAGCCCCCGCATTACGGCAAATAGTCGACTTCGACGACCACTTCCTCACCCGCGCTGATCCCGAGCCGATCCGCGACCGGGGCGTTCTAGGAACATGCCTGTATCACCACGGCAAGCACGACTAGGCGGACGCGTATCTAAGGCTGGCGGCTGATTTGGTAGAGATGCATGTTAGTCGCGGCGTCGAGTATACGTGGATGGTGCTGCTTGGTTTCTCTAGTAACTGTACTAAGCTGGGCAGGTTTGACGAGGCGGACGATGCGATTAGAAGAGTGTTCGATGGTGCCTAGGGATTATTGGTAGGCTTTTTTTGTTAGGCAGGCGAGGATAATAATTCAGTAGCAACTGTAATTGGAGACTGAGCTGGGGTTGAGGCAATATCTTCCCATGCCGCTGAGGTTGAGGCGCTATCCTGGCTGAAATAGTGAAGGTACACTCGTAATAAGGTACCCTTATCTATGGATTTAGTCAAGGAAAGCAACAGAACAGCTGCACTAACAAACAACTACTACAGACGAAAATATTATATTATATCTTATAAACCATTATAAGAACCACAACATCACCTGATCGTACAGCACGTGATATCACCACGTGATCTCTCCCGAAATCGTGAACCCTCAATGCAAACCAACCAAGCAATAATCGAAGGGGGAACCCGCATCCCTTCCAATCCTTCCATCCCTTCCTTCCCTACATCCAAGCCTCGGCCGGGGAGACCGGAAAGTCGTGGTAACCTCTACGCGATCCCACCCACGATCTAGATCTAGATCTAAGGTGGCAAAGGGCTGGGCGCCGCGCTGGGCGATATTTTGGGGGACGGGAGCGGATGGGGGAGGAAGGGTGGCGCGCGGGAGGACATGGGAAGCTGTACGGAAGGTTGGATGGGGGGGGAGGCTACGAGGGTGAGGGAGGGGAGTTAGGAGGGGGTTCGGAAGTGTTTAGAAGGGTTAGAAGTGGCGCTGGGTGGCGAGGTGTCGTACCTGCGTTGGTGATGGGATGGTGATTTGAGGGGTATGATGTGTGCCATGGAGGGGTTGCGGGGTTGTTGAGAGGGAGTTACGTAGATATGTGTTATGTCGCAATCCAATCCAATCCGGTTTCCCTTATGTCGTCAGTGATGCGCGTAAGTTATGGGATTTTGTATGGGTATGGGACGGGTAAGTTGGGTTGAGCGACGTTTGCGGATGATGTCGCTTCGACATCATCGCGCGCGTCGCGGCGGTTCGCCACCGCGGGAGAGCTTGTCGGTCGTGACGGAGGAGGGGGGGTTGTTGGCTGAGTGTTTTTGGTATGTATGGATGTACAACGACGGATAGATAGACAGATCTTCGTAGTGTGAGGCTATGAATATAGTGGGAATAGAATCTAGTAGAGGCTGTTTTGTATTCTATTGTTGTACCTCCAACACGGCGATGTAGACGATCGCGAAACGAACAGATCACCAAAAGACCAGCTAACCACACACGCGCCTCAAAAACCAAGAAAGAGCTCTCGACCTCGGGAGGGACAAAGGAAGTTCACGACACCACACCACACCACAGCCGCGATCGACACCCCGAAAACCGGTGCGGGAAAGGGAAGGCACAAGGGAAAGAACAAAGGGCAGCTACGTACAATCCCAATCCGAAATTCAAGCTCGACTTCCCTGCGGTAGTGGGACCCCCCCCCCCCCCCAACCCAGACCCGCCCCGTCCATCCCAGCCCCGCCCGCCCCGCCCGCCCCTCTCTCCTCACGCCGGTTTATTCTTTCTTTTCAGGTCCCGTGGAGGGTTTTGGGGGTGACCGTGCGTTGTGCTGTGTTGGGCTGGGGGCGGCGACGGCGGTGGAGTGATGGGGTGGGGGGGGGGAAGGGCGTTAGGGGGGAGAGGTAGATGGTGATGTGCAGTGGGAGATGGACGTGTCTTGGTTTGGGGGGTGTGTGTGGGATGGGATATGGGCAGTGGTGTGTGTGAGGCTTACTGAGGGATGTGCGATAGCTGGAGGGATAGGAGGTCAGCTAGGATGAAGGGGGGAGGTTGGATGGATAATCCGTTCGTGTTGTCTGTCGGTCTGGCTGTACCCACTGTAGAAGGATCGCGCGGTGTCGTGATCATCCAGCCCGGCCCAGCCCATCCATCTCGAACGGCGGCGGTGCTACTGCTTGCTGCTGCTCGCTGCGTCCTGCGCGCGTCCTGCACTGTCTGCGTCTTGCGTCTGCATCTGCATCTGCGTCCCCCACTCCGTCCGTACTCGGAAAGTATCACAATCACAGTAAGCAGTAGAGGTGATCTATCAGCACCTCATCCCCACTCTCCTCCATCAAGCATCAATCTGCCATCCTGTACCAACACGACGCCGGTCTATCAAACGGTCGCGTCGGTCGGGTCGCGATACCCCACCCATCGCCGCTGCTGACTCCGGGCACGTGCACGCGCACATGCACGAACACAGACTTTTGGACCCGTTTTGCCGGCCGGTCTTAGAATAGAAAAAAAAGGGGACGGGGAAATCGGCAAAGGTCTTAGAACGGAAACCGGAAAGAGAAGACCAGACCAGACTAGAAAAAAAAGGGCAGAAAGAAGAAAAGAAGGTTGTGTGTGTGTGTGAGCAGAAAAAAAAAGTTAGATCGTCGACCCTCTTTTAGATAAACGCTATCCACTACAGCTTTGAGAGGTAGGTGTGCCGTTGCCGTTGCCGTTTTCTGTAATTAGTTTTAGGTGTGCGCTGGTGCTGGTGGTGGGCTCGCACACCTATCTATCTTTACGGAATACGGAATACGGAATCCAGAATCCAGAAAGGAACAACGGCACTGCTTGGAGCAAACCCTCTCCTCTCCCGCGGAGCCTTAGTTGTGATCCCATCCCGCCTAACTATAGGCCGCCCCACGGCTTTTGATTTCGCCGGTCTAGAATCAACCGCATTGGAATTTAGCCTCCGCCCATCGCGGTCGGTCGGTGTATGCATGCTTACCCCCCCCCCCCCCCATCTAGTAAGGGCTCTAGTAATGGCTAGTAATGCTGTCGAAGAAAAGGCTAACGGGATGGCCTAAACCTCGCTCACCACCTAGTACACCGAACGAAACACAGTTTTTTTTCTCCGGCCAGCTGGTGTGTGTGTGGGTATTGTAGAGACTAGAGATCGTCGGTGGAGTTGACAAGGCCAGGCAGGCACGTGCCGGATGCACCAAGAGGAGGCCGGACCCCACTGTTAGGGATGTTTCTTTCCCCACTGGGTACTTTGGGGGGGTACGGATGGGGGTACAAGTTGCCACAAGCCGGAAAATTAGGGTGATCGTCGAGGATGGGGGAGGGACGGGGATGAGGCACGGGTGAAGCAAGGCAGAGGAGAGGGAGGGAGGGATTATTCCATGAGTGTTGGGTTTGATATTCCAAGTATTTGAGGGCCAAGTATTGAGGTTGATGGAGGTGGGGTTGCATGTGGTGGGCGTTGATGGAGGGTAGATAGAGTGAGTGCGGTCGGTGCTCTTGGTGGCGCACTGTTGGTGCTGTCTATGTCTGTGTCGGTGTCCGTGTCTGCGTGTGGTGGCTTACTATACGGGATGGGAGTGGCCCGTCAGATGTGGTGTATGGGTGTGTGTATGGCTGTTGGCT
>KV458921.1:0-63810 GCA_001662605.1 Pseudogymnoascus sp. 05NY08
GGGGGGGGGGGGGGGTGAAGTGTGTTGTTTGTGTCGCTGTGTTGAGGTGGTGGTTCTTCTTTCAAGATGGGACGTTTGGGGTTGGTGGTAGTGAATCGGGAGTCTCTTTGGGGGTGGGTGTTGTCGGTCAGGGAACGTCCGTTAGTAGCGTGAGTTGGTGGCTGGTGGTTGGGCGGTGGAGGAGGAGGGAGGACGTGGGTAGCCGAGTCCGGGGTGGTACATGGAAATCGTATACAGCTGTAGTGCGGTGCGGTGGTACCGTGGCGTAGGAGAAAGAGGGAAAAAGGGAAGAGGGAAAAGGGAAAAAGGGAGGGAAAGGGATGGTCCGTGTATAGTAATATGGTAAAGTATATTATAGTATAGCAATTATAGTATAGCTAATTAGAAGTTTCCTAAATTGAAGATTGAGGTTTAATCGTATTAATCGTCGTCAGTGGCAAAGAGAGGCTATGCTTCTGTCTGTATGCCTAAAGTCTGCAGTATAGAGTTAACAGCCGTATGCAGTGTCTGCTAAGCCTTCTTCTACTATTCTACTCTATACGCTACTCTATACGGATTGATTGTGCCTTGCCCGACTCGCAGTGCATTATACTATACCATGCTATACCGCGTTCTCTCCTCTACTATCCTGCTCCTCCTCCTCCTCCTCCTCATACCACTCACTCCTGCTCGATGGCGGTGGCTGGCGTGACTGCGGATATGGAGGTTGGTAGTGCTGTCTCTACTGGTGGTGTTGTCTCTACTGTCTCTCCTCATCCCCTCTAGCCCCTCTAACATGTCTCTCTCTCTCTTGTAACAAATCGACAAGACGATAGAGAGGCGGAGCCACTACCACCACTCTAGACACTCACTAACAACCATCCAGTAACTACAGTTAGTTAGCACTCTCTACTAAAACCAAGCAGTTAAGACGGCTGAAGCGAGAAATACGGGTGGACACTGCAAGTTGCTGGGCTGTTCCTAGTAGAAAAACGACAGGCTAATGCGCTGTACAGCACTCTAATGATACAGTACTACGGTTGGTCGATTGGCAGTTGTTCTAACGTCTTTTTCACGGTTGTCCGTCGTGTCATGTCGTGTCGTTCGTGTGTATCCTAAAAGGAGATATGCCGCCCCTTGTGTCTGCCATCCTTAAAAAAGAAACTCTCTCTCTCTGCTAAACCCGTGACACTCTCCTTATTTCTCGTCTCTCTCTCTCTCTCTCCCATAAATAAAGACTGCCAGCTCACAGTACATAACATACACATACACAGCACAGCCCGCACATCACCCACCGCACCGTACATCTCCCGCTACCGCGAAACACGCCCATCCCGCTTCTTATTCCCTATCGCCCACCCACAACAACAGGGAGAAACATTTTGTCTCGGAAATTGACATTTTCTTGCGAGACCCAAGGCCAAGACATTTAGATGCACTATGGTGATAGTAGACGGTCTAATCCAATGGCCTTCTTACTCCTACTATCGTACTGCTACTTAAGATAACTAGACTACTAGACTGCTAAAACTATGTCTTAATTTCCCCTTCTAGCTAAACCGGTCCTCCATTCAGTTGAGGCTGCGGCTCATTTAAAGAAATTTGAAGTTTTTTCCTTTTTTCTTTTCCGCCACGGCCGCGCCGTTTGACACGAGATGACGATCAGCCCCAGCCAGCCCAACCCGTTATCCTATTTTTGTCTCTGTCCTGTCCTCCATCCAGCCTCCTCTCCACTACATTTGGAGACTACATTTGCCTGTGGCCGGTGGCCCCATACACACTTTCCACCTTTCACGTGAACAATTCTAACCACAGTACTCCACGGCACCGTAACCGTTTATACGCACCATAAGCACTCAACCCCATCCCCCCAAACGGCCCAGGAACCCGATCACCGCTAACCTAGGAACCGATCACCTCCCCCCTTCCCCTTTACCACCCCCGTCCAGAGTGTCCGATTAGACCGACTCATGCGCAGTCTTACCGACCAGTCCAGCCCCAAGCACTGGTGGTGCCGAAATACGAGGAGAGCAAGAAACATAACACGCTATAGTTTAGACTAGATCAGACACTGGGGGGATGGGGATGATCTATCGCTGGGAGTTGGGTTGTAGTAGTGTGTGTATCACCAGGCAGACGGGTTGGCGAGACATAACTATTATAGCGGTAGATCTTTGTCCACGCGTAGTGTCTTGACTTACTCCAGCCGTAGCTGGGTAGACATCGATATCACCACCTCCTTCAGAGCACTCTCACTACCCATTTTCCCACCCCGTGCACTCTCATCCATTAATACGCCTTTACGAGTATCTACATCACATCCGCATAAACCCACCGAAATTACCACATCTCCCCTTCAAGAAGTTCCTTATCCCCCTTCTCCACTCCCAAACACTTTTTTTAAGATTACACATCACGTGTCTCCCAATCCACTTACGTTTTTTCACTGAGCCGAGAACCCCATAAGACGGACATGCAGATGCCAAGCCGAAAGGACCGTAAACACGCTTTTGCCTAAGCCGATGGCCGAGCATAGCCTCAGTAGTAGTCATGCACGGAGGGAGGGGGCGTCACATGCGGCGTTGGGATGAACGGGTGGTTGATGCTTTGAAGCTGACTCCAGTTTACTACGCAGTGCGGTAACTGCTAGATTAGCTCTACGCAACTCACCGCTTCCCCGCGTTTGCTGGTTCGTGGGCTCCTACTACCCCAGAGAATCTATAAACATCCACACACCTCAGCACACGGAAAATAAGTAGAAGAAGCACGGGAAAAAGATGTATATATATCAACTACCAACTATCCCATATCCCCTATTAAACGCCCTATTACCCCCTCCCATCCCCTCTCCACTTTTTACAAACACACCACCCCCCCCTACACCCTCCCCCCCCTAGGTCTACACCTCAACATCTCCCTCGCCACCCCCCGTTCCCTCTCCTCAATCTCCGCCTCAATCTCCCTCAACCTCTCCGCCACATCCCTCAACCCCCTCTCCCCCTCCTCCTTCTCCGTCTTCTCCTCTTCCACACTACGCTTCGCAAGGTCCAGGGCGCCTTCAAACCATTTCCCGAGACGGGCGTGGGTGATGTAGGATTTTAGGGTTGAGTCTTCGGTGGATAGGTCGGAGAGGAGGGGGCCGCGGACGCCAGAGTCGAGGGAGCGGTAGCGTGTGTCCAGCGTCGGGGTGGTGGTGGAGAGGGAGGTGGGGGTGTGAATTCGTAGGCGGGAGGGGGTTTCGAAGAGGCCTGTTTGTTTGTTAGTTTCATCTGCTCTTGAACTCATGATGCATAAACTGCTGCCAGGGAAGCAGGGGGGGGGGATAACTAAAGTAGGAAGGGGGAAGAGCTCACGATCCCGAATACACCCCTTCAACGTCCTATACAACGCCGTCCCCTCCAACCTCCATCTAACCTCCTCATCGCTCTTCGCATCCGTATCATTAATCGCGGCCCAATCATCCCTCAACATACACCTCCTCCACACTCCTTGCTCGGCGAGTCTAAACTCCTCCCCCTCCGCCGGCCCCGCTGCATTCAAGGCCAGAAGCGCATAATAGAACTCCTCGCCCCCCAACACGCCCCCTACCTCCGACCTACTATCCGGACCGAGCAGCGTCAAGAGGTCGACTAGATCCAACGCCCCCATAGCTTTGTGCTCCAGCAGCCAGCCAAGCTTCTCGTGCAAGACGGTAGCCAAAGCGGTCTTCCCGCGGAGAGATGGGTTATCATACACCTCGAGCGCAAGCTGGCGTTCGGCTGTATCATCAATCGCCCCTTTCACCGCAGCGCGCACGTGTTTATGCACAAGTCCCTGAATCCTAATAACCTCCAACTGCGCCTCCGTATCCTTCATCTCCTCCCCCCCCTCCGCGACTCTCAACCCATTCGCCGCGCGCCCCGCCAATCTCGCAAGTTTGCCAATGCTGAGCTGTACTTTCTTACTCCACAGGTCTCGTTCACGATGGAGGCCGAGATCGAGGAGTTCAGCTGCGGCGCGGTGGTAGTCCTTCTCCTGGGTAACCTCGTTGATCCACGAGACCTTCGCGTACTCCTTTTTGCTGCGTAGGAAGGCGGTTAGGTATTTCTGGTGCGTGTCGTTATCGCTCAGCAGCGCGAAGAGCTCGCCTTCTTTGATGTAGTACGAGTAGAGAGACTTAGCCCACTCCATGCCGAAGAGGTCGTAGTAGCCCTCCACCTGTGCCTGGAGGCGGGCGACGCGGGCTTTGAGGTCCGTGGCGTCGCCGTCTGGCGTGGCTTCCGTTTCGGCGATGGCTTCGTTGGTGCGTTGGATTTCCTCGACGATGAGGGGGACGAGGGTGTCGAAGACCCTGTGTTTCTCCGCTAGTTCGATGCCCTCATCCACGAGCCCTATCTCAGAAAGGTTGTAAATCTGCCCCTCCCGCACCTTGAAGTACGATTGCTGCATCTGCAAGCCCTGGCTGTGGCGCTTCTTGTCCTCCTGGCCGAGGTACCAGCGGTACTTCTCCGTGGTGGAGCGGCAGGCGAGATCGAGAATCTCGGGACACTCGGTGCGAATCTTGTCGACGAGGTCCGGGTCGGGTTGATTTTCGCCGGCCGCGGGGGGCCAGTTTTGTCGTACCATTCCGATGGCGAGATCAGTTTGCCTCTTTGCGTTATCCGCTACGTATTGCTGGCACGTCCAGGGCTCCGGAATGTCCTTGTAGTTTTGCATCAGGATCCCGTTCTGGACATCTTCGCCCTGGAGCCCGTATAGAGCTAGGTTATCAGTCCGGAAGTTGTAGGCGCCAGCCAAGGCTCCGATTAGGAGATCATTAGCCTCGCTGACGAGCTCGATGATCGTGTGCTGGCCCAGCTGGGACTCTTCGTATCTCAACTTCACAGCATGGAAGGCCCAAGGAATAACCATCTCGAAGCGATGGATGTCGTGGATGAAGTAGTGGCGAACACGGTCGACCTCCCCAAATTCCTTCGACGGCATCAGCTTGTACTCTTCGTGCAGGCACTCGACGATATCGTTCCATAAGCTGCGTTTCTGGCCCGCGGGTTTGGAGCTTATGAGGGTATCGTAATTGTTCCATGCACCCTTTGCACCATTTAGTTTCTCCGCATCCCATAGGAGCTTCCACTTCGTAAGACGGTCAAGCTCGACATTCATCTTCTTGATGTGTGTCGCGAGGCTGTGCAGTGCCTGTGCCCGTACCCGTAGATTGTGTTCAATCGATGCCGGGATAGAAGGAATATGCGCTGTCGTAGAACTCAAAACCTCGTGACTGAGCTGCAGGGCAGCCTGGCCAACTTCCTCAGGTGAGAATTGTATCTCTGGCCGTCCGGTGAAACTTAGCGGGTTGTTCTCGAGAATACCGAAGAATACCGCTTGATCCAGCTTGCTCTTAGCCGTGACTTGTGGCGCCTCCCCTGCCGTAAACTTCTTCGGGTCTGTCGTGGCAATACGGATTATACCGCCACCCTTCACCAGGAGAACCACGGCTGGGAATTTGGCCTTGTGGCGCCTCGAACGGCTGTCCTCTCCGCCGTGGGAGGGTGTGTGTGGCTCTTCCAGCCCAGAGCCGGTAATTTCCACACCGGCATCTGTCCTGAAGTCTACGACATCCTCGAAATAATTGGTTCCCGCACGGAGTTGTTGATCTGCGGACTCTGGTTCATTGACCATTGATGTCACCACGACGGCGCGGTCGAAGACGACAAAGGCTGCAATGCCCGGCTTTGGCAGATATAGTCTTGGCTTGGATGTGGATGTGCGGCTGACTGGGGTTGAGTAAGAGCGAAGGTGGTGAATGGCGCTGACTTTGATCTCCCTTTGACGAAGGAATACCTGTACAAGGGCATAGTGGCAAATCCCATGACCACTGAGAGACGTCAGCATGAGAAGCTCTGTCCCATTGTCGTCGCGGTATGTCAAAGCAGCCGAATCGTCCCTATCGCCGGCTTGTGGCGCAAATGAAAAGTCGAGGACTTCAAACGACTCTAGATCGAGACTGACAAGACTCTGGTCGGTGCGCTTCAACTCCTCCACAATCAACTCCCTGGCATCGCCTTCTGCCTCGAGGGTATTGTGGCCGCCACGATGAAGACTCCAGGCTTGCAGTCTGCCCTTCGAAGATGCGCTCACAATATCACGCTCCCCAGGCTTCAATGACGGACCAGCCCTGGCAGCTGCCAGGTCTCCACGCCAAGACGAGCTGCTGAGAGCATTCCTAATGCTTCCGAATATCCCCCCATTGCCTGCACCGCTCGTGCCACGCAAAAAATGTACAGATATCGCTGGTCTCCCCTGGCCATCCCGTACGCTCATATACGCCAACCTTCCGCTGCTGAAGGACAGCAAAAAGCCAGCAGACTCAGCGTTCAGGATCTGGATGACCACCTCACCATGCAGCAGCCCCGGAATTGTAAGTTCGACGCCGTGTCTCTGCTGCTGGATGAGGTCTAGGGTGGCTGCGCTCGCGATCGATTCCCAGTATGTGATCTTGCCGCTGGAGGGCATCACCACGACTAGGCCGGGTTCAGGGGTGCTTGCTGAGGCCGAGACTAAGGAGCCAAGGGGGAGGTGCTCGGATGTGTGTTTCGCTGGGTAAGGTAGGGCGAAGGTAAAGGTCTCTGGGGTCGTGGTGTTGAGAGCGTACGGCCAGACAATCGCATGGGTAGTTGTGAGGGCGAGGGCATAGCCACTGTCGGAGTATATCGCGCCATGTTGTCTACCTGTACATCAAAGGGTCAGTTCATCCTTTATTCAATGCCTGGGATATGCATACCTGTAGTCGTGGATTGTAGGCGATCTGGTAGAGCAGGAAGCCTGCTGACAGTGTAAACATCATTGCTTGTCTGTGAGCCCCGTTAGCATCCAAATCGGAGCTGTCAATCCAATTAAATCATTTACCAAAACCGTGCTTCCATCTCCCTTGCTAGTTCTTTCGGCAGTCTTGGGCTTCTTGCCTCTAACCGTAAGATCGCGTCTTATTGTTGCCTGGGGTTCTGCGATGCTCTCGTGCCGGGCGACTCCCGCTGCTGGCTTCTTCGCCTTGACCTCCTGCATCTCAGGGGAGGCATCGGGGGCAACGAAGGTATTATCATGTAAGCTGCTGCGTTGCCTTTTGGCTTTGGGTTGTAGCGCAATGTTCTCTGAAGATGTTGGGCGCGGCCTGCGCCTGGCGTTGCGAGTATTGGCAGCAGGAGTGCTGTTGGTCGTCGCTGGTGAAAACATGGCGAATATGGCCCTTTTGGGGGGTCTTGAAGTTGTTCGACCAGTGCTATTGATAGCTAGAGGATGAGGCGATTAGAGATTTCGCATTGTTTGTGTCGAGATGTCGGTGGTTGGTTCTGGTGTTTACATTGGTTTGTGTCTCGAGCTCACAACAGAGCAATATTTCTTGTAGCCAAGCGAAACAACGCAACAAAAGTATCATCTACAACAGGCATAGCCCAATGATCCTGAACATAATAAATTCTTGTGGGATATATGGTTACTCTACCATATTTAATACGACAGTATATTCTAAAATTGTTTATTTGGCATCAATTCGGATTCATTCTCCTCTTCAGTTCTGCCTCTCCTTCGTTTCCCCAAATCGTCGTCATCGTATAGCAGAGCGGACAAACACACAAAACGGAGCCTCATGGATTCCAGGGTACAGCCTCAACAACGCATGGGCCCTCTCAGAACAAATCATAGTAGACGACCTACCATGAACCATTTTTAACGCCAGACAAAGTCTCTGATATGTATAATTTCTTACTACAAACCATTCATCTAAATAATATAAACAAAATTAATGAATCTAATAAGTAACAAGAGTATAAAGCCCAAAATCAGCGTTTAGAATACCACATTCATACCATAATATTATTAATATCCACCGCGAGCCCGAATTATATAAACACTTCTAAGTAATTTATAACAGGCAGTACAATGGGAGCAGAAGGAAGTTTGAAAATATGCGGCAGTGACACCAAGAAAGATCATATTTATTTATTCCCTTTGGTTGGAAATATATACCATTAGCTTCCAAAGCAACGCTCTCTATCGCATGCAGCAATCCAACTATTTGCCTAGCTCTTTTGTTTTTTGGAGTTGAGACTCGTAACCATAAATACAGTTCGCAGACATGACCCATCATATACCCATATATACACCCCACAGTTAACCATTTCCTCCCAAAACGCCTTCGCCAAAATTTAACAGAAACCAACACAGCCAAGATCTAAGATCTACGACTCAAGCCAGTCCAAGAATCGTGGAGTGAAGTACGACACAACAATCGTAGCACCAGCCCTCAAAATGCCCTCCGTAGACTCAAAAGCCATAGCCTTCAAGTCAAACACGCCCGCCTTGGCAGCTGCGTGGATCATGGCGAATTCGCCGCTGACCTGATACGCCGCGACTGGCATATCCTTTCCGATCTCCTTAGCATCGCTAATAATATCAAGGTACTGCCCAGCTGGCTTAACCATAATGATATCCGCCCCCTCAGCAATATCTCTGTGCATCGCGCGGCGAGCCAACCCGCGTCCTCCATGGGGAAGCTGGTAGCACTTCCTGTCTCCGAAAGACGGGACGGATCCAGCTGCGTCGCGGAAGGGTCCGTATAAGCAGCCGGAGAACTTAGCAGCGTACGACATCAAAACGACTCTGTGGGCGATGCCCTCTTCGATGAGCTTCAACTTGATGGCGCGGATGCGGCCATCGTTCATGTCGGATGGAGCGACGCAGTGGGCGCCGGCCTGGGCATATGCGACAGCAACATCAGAGATACGGTCAACAGACAACTGATTGTTCAAGCTGCCGTCGTCGCGGAGGATGCCGCAGTGGCCGTGAGATGTGTATTCGCAGAGGCAGACGTCGACGGTGATGAAGAGTTGGGGGAAGCGCTGGCGGAGGAGACGGATGGCGGCCATGACGGGGCCTTTTGGGTCGTCGGCGGAGGTGCCGAGGGCATCTTTGGAGCCCGGGGCGAGAGGGACGCCGAAGAGGATGACGGATTTAAGGCCCTTGCGGATGAGGGGCTCGAGGTGGGGGACGAGTTTGTTGATGCCGCGGCGGTGTTGGTCGGGGAGGGAGGGGATGATGGATTCTTCGTCGTCCTGGTCGGATACGAAGAGGGGGTAGATGAGCATAGACTAGAGGGGTGTGGTGTTAGCAATTGCGGTTGGCATTGGGTGAGTGAATGGTCGTGTGCTAACCTTTGTCAGTTGTCTCTCGGCTTGCCACGAGCGGGCAAGGGGGTGAGAGTATCCGCCGTGCAATTGACTGGAGATGTCCCCAGAGATGCTGACGCTGGTTGCGCTGGTGCTGGCGTATGACATCGCCCTGGAGACGTGCGATCTCCGATCATCAATGGTAGAAGAGGTTGAGAGGGGACCGCGGGCAGGGCGTCTCTCATCATTGGCGTCCCTGAATGACAGATCTTGAACGAGGCTGGAGAACGACATGGTGATAGCGTGAATTCGACGGGCGAGTGCAACAGTGAAGGTATCAGGAAAGAACTTTGCAAAGACTCCGGAAAGGGTGGAGTTTAGAAAGAAGTCAGCGAACATGCATGGAGTGATGGCGAAAAAATGTCGTCGGTGACAGCCGCACTCATTGGGGTTACAGACGGACGGCGAGTGCGGAATGAAGTTGCCGGGCTGACACACGCTTGTTTGGAATTCACCACATTTTAATTGGCCGAGGTTTCCGAAAGGTACGTACCACTCTATACAAAAGTCATATGCGGAGAACTCGTTCATCGAACATTTTTCATACCGAGTACCCCGCAAATTCACTACCGAACAAGAATACGAATGCGGGGGGGTTAGAGACGGATAGGGGCAATGATGATTGTTTTATGTGAGGTTTGAGAGGTTTGAGAGGTTTGAGAGGTTTGACCTAACAGAGACACATTATATCAAACTTGAAGTTGTTGAACTACTGCAGCCGTTCTCAGTGAGACATGTGATTCTATGTCTACTGTAGATATATTTCAGATCTAAGCACCGGCTTGTACGGTCCAGACACCGGCTTATACGACTCTAATATGTTCATCATGTGTTGATACCAGCGCTCCCTTGCACATGCCCAATACAGCATCTTGCGCATTCGTGTGAGGCCTCGGAGGGTTTAGCCTGGGAGTATACACGGCAGGTTGGTAATCCTGTACTTCTCCCCGCAACAGCTGGAAAGGATGCAGTGGAACATTGGCTCCACGAGCAGCAGGTTTGCTGGGAATATGCTCTCCCTTACGTCGGTGACGACGGCGGTTACACTACCACGGCGAAAAATGATAAGTTGTAGATATATGTAACGATTGGATGATTTAAAGTAGCCAATAATACCGAGTTCTGACGAAATATTTAATCTCTTAAGGTAAGGGAACCCCTTACATTTACGGGATTCCTTTTTCGCAATTATCTACACGCATTGGGATATTCTGTTGGATGGAGAGTCAAGAATGCGATGTCTTGGTTGAATGTGATAACAGGGTAGCGGCGGTGACAAGCGGTGGCGACACGCGTATCATCTCCCAAACCTACCCGAATAGTGGCAATCTAGAACATGGCTCTCCTCTAAAAGACAGCCACCACCCACCTCCCTCAAAATTCCAAATTCTAAATAATTTCTAATACCCAGTGTCCCCCCAAAACCCTCTAATCGCACAATGGGACTCATCAACGACGCCTCCGGCGCCGTCGGCGGCGCCATCGAACACGTGAGCGGCACCCTGGGCTGCAGCGCAAAATTCGACACCTCATCCATCCCCTCCCAATCAGGCAAAGTAATCCTCATTACCGGCGGTACGTCCTTCAGCCTCACCTCACCCCAAGCAGCTTTCCACTAACACAAATCCCAGGCAACGTCGGACTAGGTCGCGAAACGTGCCGCGTCCTCGCAGCCCACCAGCCGCGCCGCATCTACCTCTGCGCGCGCACCGCGTCCAAAGCAGAGGCTACTATCAAGGAGCTACAAGAAGCGCAGCCCGACGCACCGCTCACCTTCCTCCCGCTCGACCTAGCGGATTTGGAATCCGTGCAGGCGTGTGCGAGGGCGTTTGTGGCAAAGGAGGATAGGCTGGATTTGGTGGTTTGTAATGCGGGGATTATGGCTGTGCCGGAGGGGCTGACGAGAGAGGGGTACGAGATGCAGTTTGGGACGAATCATGTGGGGCATGCGCTGCTTGTTAAACTGCTGTTGCCGGTGATGGAGCGGACGACGGAGGTGGAGGGGGCGGATGTGAGGGTTGTGACACTGTCGTCTGTGGGGCATCATTTGGCGCCGGCGGAGGGGATTGAGTTTGCGGCTCTGAAGGGGGAGATGGGACATCTTACCACGTGGAATAGGTATGCGCAGAGCAAGTTGGCGAATAGGTTGTTTGCGGCGCAGCTGGCGAAGAGGTATCCGGGGATCATGAGCGTGAGTGTGCACCCCGGGGTTGTGGCGACGAATCTCTACAATGAGTTTGTGGGGGACGTGGGGCTGAAGAAGATTGGATATTGGTGGTATAAGGCGCTGTTGTCGGTTTCGGTGGAGGAGGGCTCGAAGAATCAGCTGTGGGCTGCGACGAGTCCGAGGGAGGGGTTGGTGCCGGGGGAGTACTACTTTCCGGTTGGGATATTGGGGAAGGGGAGCCGGCAGGGCGCGGATGAGGAGCTGGGGAAGAAGCTGTGGGAGTGGACTGAGAAGGAGTTAGAGGGCTATACGCTGTGATGCAAATAGAAAACACTACGAGAATCTCACTCTCGTGACCGGCTCTATTATGTTTGCCTAGAGCTTACTATAACGCCAAGGCTGCATCCTCGCGGCATACAGCCGGTACTCGAGCAATTATCATCCCACATCAGCCAAAACACTCGTATATGCCCTATACCGGCAAACTATTTCGGGAGCCCCAACAGCATCTCGATGTTTCGCTTTGATTCCTGGTAAAGGTATGACAGCATGCACCACCACCCCACATCCCGTATCCAGCGCACAGGTCCCCTCGTACAGGTTACCAGCCTCACCGTCAACTCGCCGATCTCAGCTCGGAGGAGCAACGTCGCACGCCGTAAGCAAGCGAGGATAATCCCTCCGAGCGGATTTGACGGCGTCGATCAAACTCGCTCGCTCGAGGAATGCGCAGACAGCCCGTAGGCCGTGTCCGTGTTGTGGAAATAACCTTTATTTAGCGCACCAGGTGGCAGGAATTAGGGTAAGGCTGGGGTGTGTGGTGAGCGTGCTCTCCAATCAGACTGTGAGCCGATGCCGATCAACACATCACGATGGGGGAATACGAGAGAGGCACTCACGTAAGAGCGTGCTGCGCAAACTCCCTTTGGCGGGGGAGAGACGAATGACGCGCAAACAGTAACACGTCGTATACGCCCAAGTCTTGAGCTGAGTGTATTATGCCCGAATTAGCCTGCTCGGCGGTCACTGGGTTTAAGTCATAGAGGAGGGGTGAGAAAATGTATATAACCATGGACCTCCTCGTGGTTGGGAGATACCTCTTTACCCACAGCTCATACACTCTTCTCACGCCTTAAGCCACCAGAAAATCATCAAACAGCTTCATAGCTATTACTACTAAACCGCAAACATGGTCCAAACCGCTTTCACCCTCGTCCTCGCCACGGTAGCTACCCTCATCAGCGCCTCCCCCGTCACCCTCGACAAGCGCTGCGGCACCACCATCCTGCCCTCCACGCAGATCCAACTGAAGCAGAGTGCACCAGACACTTCCTTCCCCAACACAGCGAAAACCGACAAGTCTGTCTCCATCTCCCAAGGGCCCAACGGCTCCAGTAAGCCTCTGCTTCCCCCCCCATTCTACTCCGAATCCCTTAGATCAAAAGAAACTAACAGCCCCCCAGACAAAGTCAATGAACTAGTCGCATTCACCGGCGCCGTCGGCGCCTTCGGCTGCTCCCTCGGCATCACCTTCCCCACCGGCGCCGTGATCACTCAATCCGGCGGCCCGCCCACTTTGAACGTTCACACCGTCCCTACGCCGCTGCCTGGAAACCCAACATTCAACAACATCCACCCCACTACGCTCTTCGGCACCGTGACCGTGCTAGCTGGACAGAGCACCGTGATTAACAGCAGAACGTGCCCCACTGCTGCGGAGGGGGGATTGGCGTTTGTGTTTGGGTACGCGGATTGGCAGACGCACCAGAGTAGTGTGGGGTGGACGGAGTATGTTAACCAGGCTAATGGGGCGGGGTTGACGGGGGTGTTTCTTAAGTTCAACTGTTAGGTTGTTGTGTGAGGGGTGACGATAGAAGAGGGGGGTAAATCAGATTGTTCATTTTCTTTGGGAGATGGGGTTCATGGGATGGGAGTTGGATTGGTGATTTTTTGGTTTAGATGAATGAAATTATGTCAGTTTTGGATCTAGTCTTTCTTCGATGGTGCATAATGTGATAATGTGATATTCCGTCTGAAGAATATGGAACATTCCTTGGGGGACACAACCGACGTGAACCGACAGAAACCTTTCTAGACTTCTCTGACACTGAACAACGTGATATTTCTTTCTGTGGCTGTGTAATCCATTCGTCGGGGGGGTTCTGTCGATCCACGTCGGTTGTGCCACCCGAAGAATATTCCATTTCTTCAGACGGAGTTACATCTCATGTGTGGGGATGTCAGATGATGAATCTCCGATGTATGGCAATGTCACGTAATACTGTACACCACAGCAAGTCTCCAGTATTGCTTCTCACCGGATGTTGGAGTCCATCTTACTAGATGTGAATAATAATTTCCAAGACGTCAGTGTTAACTCATACCATGTCGGCAACGTTGCTTTCCGGATCTCCAGCACCCTTACCAAACTTTGATCCCGCGGAGTCGAGTAATTGTCTCAGACGCCCACCAATAATTCACATTCAAGCCAAACATGATACACAAAGCAAATCATAGAAGACATTCTAAATCGTATTAAAACCATATCAAACAAATAATGGTACAGCGCGCCAAAATCCACGGGTATCGTATCCATCCTCCCATCTCATCTCTCATATCTCATAACCCACCCTCTCTAATAATGCCTCACCTCCCTAACCCCCCCCTCCGTCCCATTCATCCTCCTAGCTCCCCTCACCTCCTCCCCCCTCCTCCCACTCAAACTCCCCTTCAACCTCATCATCGCACCGCTAATCTTATCCCCAATCGTTGGCTTCTTCTTCTCCACCACAACAGGGCGGTGGCTGAACCCGAAGCGCGAGCGGCGCGCTGGCTGCACGACCACTTTCTCGGTGCGGTGCCCGTCCATTGTGCGGTGGCCTGTGGTGGTCGTGTGCCCGACGCCGTGGCCGAGTCCACTGTGTCCGACGCTGTTGTGGCCTACTACGCCGCTGTGGCCTACTGCGCCATGTGTGCGGGGGACGGCGGCAGTGCGTTGTTTGCGGCCGAAGCGCGAGGTGCGTGCGGGGCGGACGGGGCGGGCGGAGCGGGAGAAGAGGGAGCGGCGGGGGGCGGTGGTGGTGGTGTGGTGTGTCATTGTTGGTTATGTTATGTTTGGTATGGTTTGTTTGGTGTTTGAGGTTTGGTTTTTATGTTTGAGGTCTTGTGTGATGTGAAGATCTTGATGTTTGTTGTTTGATATGAAGAAGGAGGATGATGAAGGGTTCGGGGAGGGGGTTATATGCATTTGAGAATGGAAGGGAAACTGGGTTTGAGGATGGACAGGGGAATGGTGATATGACGGTGAGCGCGTAGATACAGAACCCTGATCTACGCGTCGCAGAATATGGAGGAGCTGTGTTGCATACTTACCTGGTGATACTTGACGATATCTTGATGATATCCCGCATATTCGTAGGTTCTGGAGTTCTTGATAAATTGGCCAAGCCTGAAATGACGCTGGTTGACGTCTGACATCGCGTATTGGCAGGGGTCGGGACAGGGGTCTATCCACATATTAATGGAGGCAATGACGTCACTTTTGACATCCAGTATTATGGGATTCGGCCATGGAAAAATAGACGGATTAACGGAATAACTATAGGAGTTGCTTCTAGAAATGCATGGATTACAGAAATATCTACTCCATATAAATATTTATATTTAGATATTACTCACATCTTGTGTTTATTTATATTTATAGCACACACTTTTAACTATCATCACATCACACACGTCCATCGAAGTCTTCACCCAATAGGAAAGTCAACCAACTCGAAGGGCCCATACGCATGTATTATTTTTACTGCTACATCTACTCCAGAATGGAAGATTGCCGGGCTAAATATCGAAACTGGCGAGAAGTTATGAACCGGTGACAAGAAGTAAGTATTAGCAACAGAATAGTCACCGGTGATAGTAGAACCGACAACAACAAATTCCACGGCAACAGCAAGTATCGACAGCAAAAACCAATGTCTTCCGGCCTGCATACGAAATCGCACTCTGTGTAATAGAAACCCCTCTTGATCATTGAGTAGTATTTGTGTCTTTCCGGCCTACTTCGATATTTTCGCATTCTTGTTCATGCAATTATCACCTGAGATTGAGTGGCGAAGTTATACATGCCTCGTTATGACTGTGAGCCGCGGCACAAAAGCTATGCCAAACTGTTCAGAAGTTCCTGTTGATGAACCAGATATAGCGGGGGTATACCCCCCCAGCCCAAAGAAACCCTAACATAGACATGCAAAGTAGATCACCTCACAAGCATCATCCCGTAACCCCTGCTTCCAACATCGTAAAAATCCTGGTATTGCTATCAAAGTCTACCTCAAACAAACCCAAGTCCACGCATATCCCAAGGGCTCTAAAAAAAGCAAAATCCGGTGTCCGTTCAGTTTACTCGTAATGATTATCTCGGGGTATCACCTTTGCCAAACGCCATTCTCCGTCCCTAGTCTCGTGCCGTTGAATTCAATGCCGAGTGGTGTCTTGAAGCCGCTGCTTGCCGTTGATGCTTTGAGAGACCGCAACATCAACACAGCAGACACATGCATACCACTCACTCAAGCCCACCCCCCTTGTCCGCCAACACTCAAAACCCCTAAGCCTTCCCCCCCTCCCTCTTCTCTATCTCCGTCTCCGTCTCCTCACTCTCCGCATCCCCCTCCCCCTTCTCCTCAGCCGCCACATCCGTCACCTCCCCCCACCCCGAATTCGCCCTACTCAACCTCCCATTCCCCGCCGCAGCCTCTCTCTCCTTAGAACTCACAAGCGGGCTACTTGCCCCCGCAATCCCCGCGATACTCCCTGTGACACTATCCGCCCTCCCATGGCCGAGACGCCCGCTATTGATGCTCCCGCCGTCCCCGACGATGCTTTGTTTGTTGGTGTACAAGCTGTTGCGCTCGCTGGGTAGTGCCGGTGCGACGCCGGTGGCGGAGTAGATGCTCGCGCGCTCGGTGCCGATGCGTGCTTGTAGTGCGGCGCTGGTGGTAGCGCTGGGAGGCGCGTCGATGTTAGCGCTGAGGACGCTGAGGGGGAGGGACTCGCGGCTACCCCCGAAGAGGGAGGAGGGCGCGAGGGCGCGGACTGAGGCATCGGTGTCCATGGAGCGGCGGCGGCGACGCTTAGAGGAGGAGGCGAGGGTGAGGATCGAGGCGTTGTCGGTGAGGAGGTTGTTCGCTGTGGCGGTGTTATAGGTTGCTGGGTGGCCGCCGCTCCCTAGGGGAGGGGCGAGGTGGGAGGGGAGGGCGGAGGGAGGGGGGGAGGTGGGGAATTGGTGCGTGAAGTGCGTGGGGTTTGTGCTTTGGGATGCGCTTCCGTGGTGGCTGTGGTGGGGTTGGTTGGGTCCCCCGAGAGCTGCGCCGGTGGAGTGGACGGTTGTGAGGGTTGTTGTTAGGGAGCGGAGGGATGGTGCTGGGGAGGAGAAGGTGCTGTCGGCGCCTCTGCTCATGCTGGGACCGCCGATGGTGGGGGTTGTGCCTTCGGCGGATGATGCGGCGTGCGATTGGGCTGCGACGGAGCGTGCGGCGTCTCGTTCGGTCGATACGGTCGGCGCGTTTGATCTGTATCCGACTGTGTGGGATGGAAGGTCATCGATGGACGATCCGAATGATGGCTCGCCGTTGCCATTGGAGGAACGCCTTGTCGGAATGGTAGATAGAGAGTGGCGCCCATTGGGCGGGGACATATATGGACCATTGTTCTTCTTCTTGGATTGGGTCTTTAGGGCGTACCCATTGCGTTTTCCGTTTGAGCTGTCGTTTGCGTCGGAGGATGAGGTGCTCTTGAAGTTGGCCAGTTTCTTCATCCATGATGCGAAAGGTCGTCGGCGCCCTTGTCGGTCTAGACATTGGTCAACTTGGTTCTTGATTCATAGCTAGCTAGGCTGCTGAGTTGCTGCTCTGGACAGTTCTCGAGGCTGACCGGGGGGGCTTAGATAGGACTTACCATGTTGCGGAGGTGTCGCCTTTGGTGCTGTATCAGTGGTAGCCATGATTGCGACAATAGCGTCTAGTGATCTTGTCGGCTGTATCCTGAGAAGCGGCAGGCGTTCTAGGAGGTTTCGGGGAGTGAATGATATTCCAAAGGTTTGCGACAAAGAGGCGGCCGGACCGCAAGGGTGAACTGGTGAACTGGTGGTGTTGTGGTCACAATAGAGTATAGTGCATGTGGATGCAGGGATTGGCTCGCTCTATCACTTCGATGGTTGGCGCTAGCCTCCACGCATGCAGCGGAGACCACTTTTGATAGACAACTTCACGTGTAATATATGTTAACTGATACAGTTTATTCGCGTCAAAGGATTGATATACTCTCAGATATCATAGTTGATGATTTTAAGGGCCTAGGCAGTGTTGGCGCAATACAAGGGTCTTTATTTATAGCAATTTATGCACTTAGCTAGCTTACAATGCTATCTATACCTATCTTACAGAATCATACACTATCTGACAAATCTACACGTATCCTACTCTGACTCCAGCTTTCCTGACTCCGGCTTTTCGTTTCCATAATATCGAATCAAATAATCCGCTCCCATTCCTGCCGAGATGACTCCGCCCGTATACAAGCAGCCATTGACAAACCACCACCAACAGTTCTTGGCATCCTTAAGATTGACTCTCTTGATCATCACAGCAAGAGTCACAGCAGCACCTCCACAGCTACCGATGAAGAAGGCCGGCCCGGACCCAGCCGCAAATCCAGCCGCAGCTAGGAGCCCGATCTGAGTAACGGCTAGCCCAGACAGAATCGCCTTCGTATCCTTATCGTGGGCGAGAGCGATGCTTTTAATGCCAGCTTTGACGTCATCTTTGATATCCATGTGTGCGTAGATCATGTCGTATAAGACGACCCACGCGTTATTCGACGCGTACAGCAAGCCAGCTGCTGCCAGAGCCGCGTTGTTCTGCAGCAAGTCGACGCCAAGAGCTGGGAAGCCCATGATGGCGCCCCAGGAAAAGGTCAATCCCAGGACGAGCTGCGGGTAGTATGTGATGCGCTTCATAAGCGGGTAGCTTGCTACAAACGCCAAACTCGGGATGCCGTACCAGAGGCACTGCGTTGGGAATTGTAGAAGGATCGCGAGGCCTGCAAAGAGCTGGCTGCCAGTGAAGACGAGCGCTTTGAATGGAGATATGGCACCACGCGCTATTGGCCGAAGACGCGTGCGGCGCACGTGTGGGTCTAGATTCCGATCCCATAGATCGTTGATTGCGCAGCCTGCGCCACGCATGATTATGGCGCCGCTGAAGAAGAGGAGAGAGGTCCCGACGACGGAAAGAGGTGTGGCCATGGGCATAGCGAGGGGTGCAGCGAGGAGCGTGGACCACAGACAGGGCCAGTAAAGGTAGTAGGTTCCTGTTGGTTTGTCTAGACGAACCAATTCTGCGTATGGCACCCATGATGCTGGGAGGACGGAGAGGAGGCCGGTGGTTGGTGGGGTATAGGGTGTCACCGGCAACGCATCAGGATCTGACGCCTCTGCTACTGCTGTTGGGGAAGCGGCGGTCTGTGACACTGATAGCTGGCGGCGGCTAGTGAGTGCAGTACACACAGAAGCAGCCTTGGCGGGTCTAGCCCGAGAGACGTGATGGTTCCTAGTGACCAAGGAACAGAGGGGTTTTGCAGCCCTGATGTATGCTGGCCGAAGCAGGGCATTGCTGTAGCCTCTTTGGAGGCCGCATAGTGCCTGCTTGACCAACATGGCCCTTATCCCCTGCATCAGTGAAGTCAGTATTGTGCTTTATCATTGGACGCGACAAAGACGATGGCGCTGAATGATGGCTAAATAGCCTCGCGGTAGCAATCAAAGCAAATAATAATAACATGAACTGTATGAATACACCCTCCATATCCAACGAAATAAGTAACGACCGTCCAATGTCTTTTGAAAGATCTCTTAGAGCTCGTCTCAAGCTTCCCCATCCTCCTCCGAGGAATCCCGTGACTTCCGAAAGTTGAATTGAGAGCCAGAAACTGACCGAAGAACACAATTGAATGACATTATATCCCTCTGGAATGTATATTCTAAATAAAGAGCTATCCACTTACAAAATGACAGGGTTTTGTGTCGGCGATTTATGGTTTTGATGCTGGAATTCATCGTCCCATCATTGAAGATTCCCAGTTGTGGCCAAAGCGCGCCGGCAAGGCTCAGGCTAGCCTGATTTGGGTGCTCCAAACATTGCGACTCTTACCTCGAGGTGACAGATGTTTGCCTCGGTGGTTAACCATTTTATTACAATCGCATTGCGCGAGTTTAATCTCTGAATAATCTCTGTCTTTATAAAGTGATCAGCGTCTTGCCACAACGCGCAACCAACGCGAGCTTTCCAGACGTGGCTTCATCAATTTATACACGTCCCACTTGACGGACTACCTTCGAACGGCGCAACCACAGCTCAACTTCAAAACCACAATCTTGTCGCATTCACTACAAACTCTGGCTCTACCTTTGCCTCCATCACCTCACCTCTGATGAATTGCTCTCCGCCATAGCTTTCGCGTGCTGAAGTGAGGGGGAGCTTGGCCGGAGATCATACTCGTAATCATCCAAGTTGCGCCTCGAAGCTAGGGACCAAGCAAGATGCCTTCCAATCTCCACCCCCAGGCGATGTTCGATCCCATACCGCCGGATCTCGATCTCAGCGCCCTCGTCGAGAAGACGCCCAACTTCGACTATGTGATTCGCATCTCCACCGACCAGATCAGGGAACTGGGCCTACAAGAATTCGAGAAGCTGGTCCTGCTACATGTTATCCAGGGCGGCAAACCTCTGGTCGTGGAAGGTTGGGAGAGTGATCTGCCGCCATGGCTGTATAGCTCGACCTGGATGCAAGATAACTTCGGCAAGAAGCGTCAGTATGCCCGCCTCACTTCAATATCACTTGCTAACATTCAGTAGAGGAACAAGTTCGAGACATTGCGAATCACACCAACATCCCCATGACAATCGGCCATTACCTCAATTCTCTAGAAAAGCTGACGAGGCAATGGACACCTACGAATTTCCGCGACGCCAAACGACAACGTCTCTACCTCAAGGATATTGATTGCCCAGAAGCATGGGATCACCAATTACGCGAATACATACCCCAAACACTCCTCTACCTCAATAACTGCGTTGGAGAAAAAGGCGGCCCAGGATCCGTACACGAGAGGGATAAATATAACCACCTCGTTATGGGGCAAGGAATTGCTCCAGCCGGTGACCTGATGAGCAACCTACCACCGGAGATGCGCGCGGAGAACATGATGTGCTATATCGGCCACGAAGGGACCTATACCCCCGCTCACCGAGAGATGTGCGCAACGGTTGGGCAGAATATCATGGTCGAGACGTCTGACGTGAGCAAAGGCGAAAAGCCGGGGAGTTCGATTTGGTTCATGACCGAGACGAAGGATAGAGAGGTCGTCAGCGAGTACTTCTTGTCCATGCTTGGTCACGATATCGAGGTTGAGAACCACTTTGCCCAGATTGTTGCGTGGAAAAAAGCGCCATTCCCGGTCTACATTGTGGAGCAGAAGGTGGGAGATTTCATTCTCATCCCACCACTTGCGCCGCACCAGGTTTGGAATAGGGGCACGCGAACCATGAAGGTAGCCTGGAACCGCACGACGGTGGAAACGCTTGAGATGGCGCTCTCCGAAGCCTTACCACGTGCCCGCATGGTGTGCCGTGATGAACAGTACAAGTGCAAAGCTATTGTATACTACTCGTTGTTGAGATACTACACCGATCTACAGAAGGCTGAAAAGGAAGAGGAGTCTGGTTTCGGCGCTTACCAGTCAGAGCCAGTCAGGTTTGCCCCGAGAGTGAGACAGCTACAGCGAGACTTTAAACGCCTTTTCGGGCTCTACAAGACGATTTTAGTGAGCGAGATGTTTTCGCCTGAGATGCCGAAAGAGAAGAACGTCGAGTTTATTCAGTTCGATAGCAACGTCACCTGCTCTTACTGTCGGTGCAACATCTTCAATCGGTTCTTGACCTGCAAAACTTGTGTTGGCGAGCTCGAGAATGGCGACGAGGACACGTATGATATTTGTATGGATTGTTACGCCATGGGCCGATCTTGCGCCTGTTTATCAAATCTACAGTGGGTTGAGCAGTGGCGCTGGCCCGAGTTAACTAAGCGCTACGATGTATGGCGTGCAATGGTCTTGTACATTGATGGATACGTTGATAACACCTCACCCCAAACGTTGGAGATAGAAAGGCAGCACTCTGGCAAAAAGCCAATTGCTCAGATATGTCAAGAACAACTCAAAAAGAGGCCGTGGCGCGATATCACGAAGCCACTTGTACTCGACCCGCTTCCTGGCGACTCTGATGTAGAGCCAGAAGCCGACGACGAGGGCCGACCAAAGAAGAGGAAAGGCAAGCGGCAGTCTCTTGCTGAGAAGAAGCACCGGTCAACTTGCCATATCTGCAGAAAAATGGAGGCGGACTGGAAACTTGCCTTCTGCACTACGTGCCCACTTTCGTACTGCTATGGCACGCTTTGGCGGGCTTTCGACATTAAGCCAGAGAAGATTATGGAGACGTTGGACTGGCAATGCCCGAAGTGTCAGTTGATCTGTTCGTGCGGCGCCTGCCGTAGAGTGAACTCGTCCAAGCAGATTCCCTATCAGCCGAAAGGCACATTACTTGGCCACGACACGCGCATGGTCGCTGATCCGCGCAGTGTGGAAAGCTTGGTCGATTTCAGCCGCACGAATCTCGCCTGGTTGAAGGGGGAGGAGGATACAGCGCCGAAGGATTCCGTAAGGATGAAGAAGTTGATGGAGAAGGCGCAGGCGGAGAAGTCTCGTGACGAGACGCTGGAGGAAGATTCAGAGATGGGTCAGCATATGGACAGTCAGCACATGGACATTCAACCTGTGGGCGATGCGATCGACCCCGCGCTACTGTCTGGTGGAGATGGAGGGGCGCCTACTGCACCGATGTTTGGAGGATCGGACGTCTCCAACCTAGCCCCAACCATCGACGTAGACGCCAACCCTGCCTTCGTATCCCCAGCCGACTTAATGAAAAATCCCGACTACTCCGTCTACCCAGACCCACAAGGCATTCCCCGCGAACGAATGATGGGAATAGGGTACTACCAGCAGCGCAACGACGCGGACAAGATCCTCTTCGACGCCCCCGACGCCGCTGCCGAGGACGAACACCAGGACGCCGCTTACCCGCGCCTGCAATCCGACTCTGAAGATGGACTTTTGGTGCGCCCGAACAAGAAACGGCAGCGTGAGAGCCTGAAGGGACCCGTGGATGAGGCGCATTTGCAGTTCCAGGCTGCGCAGAAGAAGCAGAAATTGACTGATGCGAAGAGGGAGGGTAAATTCTTCATGACGAAGAATAAGCTTGAAGGCGGGAAGCCGTGTAAAGTCAAGCTGATGTTGCCGAATCATAAGGAGTTTCTGGGGAGGCTGGAGGCGTTTGGTGAGGCGGAGGCGCCGAGACATAATCCGAGGCCGGGGAGGAGTAGTTTAGCGAGGAAGGAGCAGGTGGCTGTTGATTCTATGGTCGTCACTTCGGATGTTCACGAGAAGGTCGTTTACCTTGAGGATGATGAGGATGAGGAAGAGGAAGAACCGGAGATCAACACTATTGTTGCAGTAAGGCGCTACCCTCGCGCTTCGATATCTGCCCCACAGGAGAAGGAGCATAACCCTCGCGTTTCGATATCCGCCCCTCCGGAGAAAGAAGATACCATCGTAGTCGAGCCGCGGAAACCACAAGGACGTCCCCCCAAATCCCAAGTTTCAGCACTTGCGGCGCCGGAACCGTCTCCCAGCAACAGCCAAGATACACCCAAGCGCGGGCCCGGTCGGCCACCGCGCAAATCCAACGTTTCTGAACCTGCGCCCTCGCCCGTCCTTACCAACAGCCCAGAAACCCAGAGGCGCGGACCTGGTCGACCCCCCAAATCCCGGATTTCAGAACCTCCACCGCTCGAACCCCACCTCATCAGCCGCCCGGAAAATCAGAGATTCAAAGGCGGTCGCCCGCGCAGATCAGAGGTTGCTGAACCTGCGCCCGAACCCACACTCAGTAACAGCCCAGAAATCCAAAAGCGCGGACCTGGTAGACCGCGTAAATCCGAGGTTGCTGTTACGGCGGATCGCGCGCCTGAAAACGATATCACATCTACAGCAGCGGCAGCTGGGACACGCATGCGGAGATCTGGGATGTTTCAGAAACCCGCATCCCCAGCCCCAGCCCCAGCAGCGGCGGCGGTTGCAGAACCGGCTAGTAGCCAGAAGAGAGGGCCGGGACGACCACCGCGCAAATTTACGAGTTTGGGGATGGATGAGGGGGGACAAACTAATAAACGTCCCCGCTCGCCGGAAGCGGGAAGTGTGGATGCGGACGCGAGACCAGAGAAGAAGAGGAGGGGATCTAGTCTGTTTGTTTCTGATGACAGTGATGAGGTCGAGGAAGTCACCAACTCGTTCACGGCTGTGAACTCTGTTACTGTCAAGAAGGAGGCGGGTGCGGAGAATAAACCTAAGGAGATGACAACCACTGAACCTATCACCATCTCCCCATCGCGCACCTCATCCCGAGCGAACTCCATACACAAAGACGCGGATACCAGACCTAGAAGCAGAGACATGGACGGAAGCACATCCGTCTCCCCCCGCCCCGCGCCGGTTGTGAGTACAGACAGCCCAATCCGCTTCGACGACGGCAACGACGACGGTGGGATTGTCTACAACGACGATAACGACGATGGGGGCTTCTTCTCCTCCCATTCCTCTCCCTACCACTCCCCCACCCCTGGCCCCGACGTCGCGGAGGAACAACAACCCCCGCCGGCCTCAGGAACAGCGTCCAGCGCGAGTAGTGTCATCTCAACCGGCTACCGAGATGCGAAGATGGAGGCTATGCGTCTAGCAGAAGAAGAAATGGAAGAGGAAATGGAGAGAGCGAGGGTTAAACGTGGTGGTGTACCGAAGCCAGCTACTGTGGGGGGTGGGAGCGCGGGGTTTAAGGCTATGTTCCTGGATGAGGAGTCCGTCTCGCCGTCTCCATCCCCACCCCCATCCCAGTCTCCAGCCCCAGCCCCAGCCCCAGCCGCGGTTAAAGCTGCACCAGCTACAGCTCCCACGACAAAGCTAGCGGAGGCTCGCGCGGTGAGTGCGAAACCAGTCACCGCAGCGCCGGGACCGGGGAGGGGGGGGATGCAAATACGCCTCCCTCGCTTTTCGCCACAGCAGACGAATAGTGGGGGAAAGGCGGGGAAGGCTGGGAGTCCGACGTCGGAGGAGTCGTCGGATGATGAGGGGGATGCGGATGAGGAGATCCCCGCCCGAAGAGTTGTGCCTGCTGCTGGGAGGGGTGGGACGGTGGGGTTGGGATTTGCTAGGCGGGGGAGAGGTGTTGGGAGGGGAAGGGGGAGGGGGAGAGGTGGATAGGTGATGGGGCTTGATAGGGGATATCGTATGGCGTTTTTGTTTGGGGGAGGTGTTGATACCGAGAGACGGGAGGTTACTGACGGGGTGGGATTTGTTGATGATGAGTTTATTCTACGATAATGGGGGAGTGATAAGCTTCAAAGCTGTATCTAGCTTTTGTGGTCTATGGTGTGTGTATGGAGATGTAGGAAGCGCGCGGGGATGAGTGGCTCGCGAGTTGAGAAAAGGGGGGGTATACCAGGGAAAATCTGGGGTCAGAGATTATTAGGGGGTGGGTTGTAGATATGCTATACGTCCAGCTATCAAAACTGAGTTAATCGATGTGTTAATCGAGCAAGTTACCACCGTCACCCTCATGCTATGGAAGTGATCCAAGAAGTGAGTAGCCAGCGATCTCCAGTTCCTGCCCCCCCCAAATCCTGCTCCATAGTAAATCGTAACCCCTCCTGCCTCCCCAAAGATCCCCTCCAACCCAACATAAGAGCCAAAACCCCACGCCTCAACCCCACCGCTCACAAAACGCAGAAAATCCCTCTCCAAAAAAACAGAAAAACAGAAACGGGAAATCCGCGCCCCGGAACTCCCTATCGGGCACTCCCAGCAAGGAAGTGGGGCGATGATAAAAACGCAGAAAGTGATACCGCGAGCGGAACACCCCAACGTGGTCGTCCGGCGGGTAGTAGCAGGAGGGAGGAAAACGCGAAATATGATTGTTTGTCCTCCCAGCTCGGTGTGGGTAGCGACAGACAGAGAAAAACGCGATGTGTTTGTTTGTCCTCCCCTCGGTGTGGATACCGCCGTAATGGGAGGGCGGGACAGGAGGGTATGGGAAGTAAGTTGGGGGGGGGGGATGCAGAGGGGTGGGTAGAGGTGGTACGGAGGGATGAAAACGTGAGGTCTTGCAGGAAGGGGATACTGGAGGGGGAATACCGCCGCGATGGGTCTTCATTGCAGGACAGAGAGTTCGAGATGGGGTTTCCGGCCGCGGGAGGCCCGAATGGGTGTTGAGAGGTAAGGGGCGAGGGCGTGCGATAGTTGTGAAGGTGGTACAGAGGCGCAAAACGTGTTTTTCTCGCAGAAATGGGGAACACCATCCATTGAAGGAGATAAACAAGCGGTGATTGATACCGTAGTGTTGCAGGATCAAACACCGAGACGCCTCGACGGCTGGGGAAGCAAGGTAAGAAGGAATGCGAGGATCGTGACAAATGTATAGTGGTATTGAGTATGGGACGCAGGGACGTGTGTTCTTGCAGAAAAGAGGAGGTACGGGGATGCAGGCACTACTGGAATGGGGAAATATCGCCGCGATGGCGCATTGAGTTAACTATGATGGAGCTTGAACCGACCGATATGATGTGATGCGATGCGCCCCGGCCGCCTTAACGGTCGCCGAGGGAAGTAAGGGGCAGATATTGGGATGTCGATCCCCGATGAACCCCAAATGAAGCAGCGGTAGGATAGCAATACCAAGCTCCAAGCTCGCAGAACGCATGAATCCCACGGCTACTGACATAAAAAAAGCGAACTCGAGATGCAATAGCGCACAGTCTTCCCAGCAAGGCAATACCGCCGCAACGGACCACATCGTTCCAGCCACCGGGACGCCGTTACGGGCGTTAGGGAAGCAAGGGGGTATTGCTCAATAAATGCACAAGAAACAGATGTGATAGTGATACCGAGCCCGGGAGCTCCCAGAACGTGTCCGTTCCGCGGATAGGGACAGGGGAAAACGAACTCGGTAGCGCGGTCTCCCCCGAACGAGGGAATACCGCCGGAAAGGATCCTAGATGACTGGAGGAGGAATGGCTTACTCTGCTGTGTTGTGAAAGCTTACCGAATCTCGGGACGCCCGTTAACGGCGGGCGCTACATGAAGCAAGGGGCCGGCGTTGGAGCGACGATTACGACGGATGGGGAAATAAAGAGTGTGATAAGTGATATTGATACCGCAACGAGCCCTAACTACAGAAATTTGCTTACCGTAAGCTTACCAAATCCCGAAACGCCAAATCCCGAAACGCCGTTAACGAGACGCCACACGAAGCAAGGGGACCGACGATCGCGGTCAAATGCGGAAGAAATGAGGTGTGATAGTGATAGCGACATCTTACCGAGCGTTCCGAGCGCTCAAAATGTGTGTGAAGTCCAGCGGTTGGGGATACAGGGACGGTGGGCACGTTCTTAAGGGGGAATTACCGCCGTGGTGGTCATAAATGGAGTAGAAATTGGTTGTTTGGGAACTTACCAGTCACCGGGATAGAGGAATGGGCATTGGGAAGGTAAGGGAGGGGCGTTGGAGTGTTGGTCCAGGCAGAGGGGGTAGTGGTACTGAGCTTGAGCTCTGGGATATTGTGATGGGTGCTAGAAGTAAGGGGTAGTGAGGTAGGATGACAAATGCAGAACTCCAACGAGATCGTATACCTGCTCAAAACCGAGCTCCTAAACGCCCAGAAACGTGCTCACCCCTCCAACTGTTCACCCAAAAAGAGATGCAAGGAGGCGACGAAGAAAACGCTGGGGGGTGTGATTCCATCAATGGTGGAAGTGTTACTGAGCTTGAGCTCTACGATGCTGCGGTGGGAGCTGAGAAGTAAGGGGTGCTAGGTAGTGACAAATGCAGAATTCCAACAACAGAGAGTATACATGCTCAAACCCGAGCTCCTCAACGCCCCAAAACGTGTCTACCTCCAACCACCCACCTTATCCCCCAAAAAAGAGAGATGTGATACCATACCTACCTACAGTACCATCCGCACCAGGGACGCCCAACAACGTGTCCTCCCGCAGCAGCAGGTCACATACATAGGCTTTTCGCGAGATATGACAGCCCAGCAAACCCCCGAAAACGGCCGAGCAGTAGAAAAACGTGTCCTCCCCCGTTCGTGCCGCCCCAGAGATGTGATATGTGATAGCCTACACCCCGAAAATAGACGGGCAAAAACGTGTCGAATCTTGCTCATCGACCAAAACAGGAACGTGAGATGTGATAGCCTACACCCCGAATACAGGCGTGATAAAAACGTGTCAAACGGTACTTACCTTGCCATGAGAACAGAATGTATGTGATATGTGATAGCCCACACTCCCAAAACAGAACTCAGACTCGCGAAAAAACGTGTCCACCCGAGCTGGGAAATATGAGATGTGACCCCGAAAACGTCCTCCGCTCCATCGCCTACCTCCAAAGACAAAAACAACATGATATGTGACCAACCTCCTCCCGCCCCCAGCCGCCCTACGCACGCCGCAGCAGACCCCGAAAACGTGGAGGGGCGGCACAACGAGACGTGACTAGGAATGAAGCGAGATGAGTGTGAGATGTGAAATGTGACGCACCACCACCGTCGTACCTCGTATATAAATCCGAGCACAGCCCATCCCTCCCGAGACACAGGTCGTGCGTGCATTCCTATGCTTCGGATAGCCTCTCCCATCACAACGGAACCGGGACCGGTGACCTAGGCCACGCGCTGAAGGCGCTCAGCCGTGAGAGTGAGACTTGAACTTACCGTCCTGTACTGTACCGCCCGGACCAACCCACGCATATGGATGGGGAATTTAGCATACCCGCCCGCAGCGCAGCGCCGTTGGGAGGTTCATCACATCACATCGGTCATCACGCCTAATCACACCCGCCAGCACAACTCATCACATCCCCCCTTCCCGTCCTCCGGGTCGGGTTCGTAGCACCGCCGTAAACTTACGCTCCCGAAGCCAGGACCCCGAGACCGGGAGCGCGACGCCACGCTACGCCGGGTCGTTTTGGATCTTGGGACCGTCAGCGCGCCATCGGGGGTGTGATGTGATGTGATAGGAGCATCGCCTGGCGTTGTGTGACAGTGTGTGACAAGGCCATGGTGGGAGTAACCTGGGACGTGCGGTGGTGGTTGTGCGACGCACATACGGCTGGTCTGGGACGGATGGGTTGGCTGGACTGGTGGAGGGCTGGAATAGGGGCGACGCGTTGTGCGACGCTGTGGGCGTGGAGATAGCCGTGCTGTGCTTGGGGGCTGAAGGAGGCGTTTCTGTGTTACGCGCCCGCTGGATCGTCGGTCAGCTTCAGGTGCTGCGTGTGGCTCGATGCGGACACTGAGGGGTGTTTAGTTGTTTGGTGGCCGTGGCCGTTTGTCTCGGGAGGGGGATCGGCGGGGGGGAGTTACACAGTCAGACTTTGTGTGTGTTAGTCGGTCGGTCGGGTTGTTGTTGTGTGCCGTGGGTGCATGAATGTGAGGTAGGGTAGGGACTGGTGTATTGGTGATTTATTTCTTTATTTCCGTAGTGGGATGGATTGATGCACGCGGTAGATGCCGTGGTGATGATTGCGATTGGGGATTGCGACGACGACGGCATGAACTGTGGGGAGGATGTCACTCTGATTGTACTGCCGGATACCACCATAGGAGAGTAGGAGATGCTGTCCCGTCCCAATCCCTCCACACATCAATTGATGCTTGCTGTCCTATCTGTATGGCGCGTGGCTATAGTGGTAGTGGCGTACCAAAAGCAACTCTCCATCTCCCACCCTCATCTCACGGCTATCCCCGTGATCACCTCAGTCGCAAAGTGGTGATCACCCTCACTCTCTCACCCTCGTCGTCGTCCTTCAGCCACCAACCCATCGCGACGGCCGAGCTTTCCGAATGCACACCTGTCATGCAGGTCGCCCATCTCAGATGTCGGCCACGTCGTGTAATCAGAGCCATGTCATGCATCACGCCTCCCCCCAGCGTCTAGCTTCCCCAGCTCATCTACCGTGCGCACAATGGCAAGGGGGGTGCGACGAACGGCGGGGGCCAGCAGCGATCAGTCGCAAGCATCATCAATCAATCAATCCACTTCATCAAAATTGGCCAGCTCATACATTTTTCCAACATTACCCCACTTACATACTTCACCTCGTTGGAACTAGCCAGCTCTCTTGCAGACAGAAAGTACAGTTCCCCACATACTGCTGGCGAGTTTGATGAAAAAATCTCGTTCCCCACAATCCTCCACGCCCGTTTCAGATGCCGCGGTGACAGTTTATAATTACTTCTCCACAGTTCCCCAGGTCCATTAGTGCCTTAGCCCGGCTGGAGTTGCTGCTGTGATGTTGTTCCTCAACAGTTACAATGCGCATTACTAACGCTACTAACGCTACTAACACTACCAACGCAACTAACACGACTAAACGCTACTAACACAACACTACTAACACTATAAACGACACTATTAACACATAGAAACACTAACCCGCAACAATTACCAAACACAACCAAACTTTCACCCAGATTCCCCCACAATCCTCGCCCACCCCGAAGACGACCCATCTCCCCCTCTCCTGTCCCCCCTCCTATCCCTCCCTGCCATCCCAATGCCCAGCCACCACCCTCCGCACCGTGCGCCAATATCCCCATACCCCGCGCCCTCACCTCCCAATATCCCCCCTAACCCCCCAGCCGCCCACGAAGCTAAACAAAGCTACACCCTAGCTCCCCTCCATCCCCACATCTCCTAGCAGGCCACGCAGCTCTCAGACACACTCGGCACATCGCCAAGACACGCTCTCGAAGGGGAGGAAATACGCGAGTGCGCGAGGTATGCGTGGCGGGTGGGTGTTTGAGTAAAGTAATGAATTGAGTGTTCCAGGCTATTTACGGATAATCACCTGGTCTGTGCCGACGCTGCCGCTACTGTGCCGTTGCGGGAGGGTAGGGAGGGAGGAAGAGGGGTAGGTGCGGGATGCGAAGAGCGTGGGATGGGAAGATGGATGAGCATGTCTCTCTCAACTGGAAACGAGGGGATAGGTACTTTGCTTCTCCTTTGTCTTACTCTATACTGTACGTAGTTATATTGCGTCAGTGGACATGCCGCTGCTGCCACTGCCATTCCCTGCCGTTGCGGGAGGGAGGGGGAGAGCGCGTGGGAGGAGGGGGATGGATGGGATGTCTTGCTTGGAAGCGAGGGGATACAGTAGGTGGTTTGCATTTGTCTTACTGGTGCGCCATCCATGGATTATACGGCGTGCCGCTGCTCCCGCTACCTGTCGTTGCGGAAGGGAGGGAGGGAGAGCGCGTGGGAGGAGGATGGGATGTCTTGTCTATACGGGAGCGAGAGGGAGAGGGGGGAGGATGAAATGTCTTGTCTATATGCGGAAGTATATGGATGGTAGATGATAGAAGTGATAGATACCTTTCCTTTTGTTTCCTTCTGTCTTAGTTAAGGTTCGCGCTCACCGGCACGGAGGAACGCGTGGCCGGTTTCGCGGAACGAGTCGCTTAATGTGCACTCGTTGCGCGAAACCGGCCATGGGTTTCTCCGAGCCGGCGCAACGAGTCGCTCCATGCACTCGTTGCACCAGCCGGATTAACATACGACCGATTTCGCGCAACCAGTCGCTTCCCATGCGCTCGTTGCGCGAAACCGGCCGTGAGTTAATCCGAGCCGGCTAGCGCAATGAGTTGCTCCATGCACTCATTGCGCCGGCCGGCTCGGATTAATATCCGGCTGGTTTTGCGCATTTAGCGCACATCCTACGACGGATGTGCGCAGGCTTGGCGCGTAGAGGAGTGGAGGAGAGGAGAGAGAGGAAGAGAGGAGAGGGCGAGGAATGGGAAGAGAGGAGAGCGGAGTAGGAGAGTGGCGCGGAGCGGAATGGAGTGGAATAGATCACGTGCTTAGCCGCCCATGCCGCTCACGGCCGCCGACACACGCCAAGAGTGCGCAAATCTGTCGCTTAGTATGCGACTTTGCGCATTTTCGGCATGTGGCGGTATGTAGTGCACGTGCACTGCTGCTGCCGCCTCTTAGGAGGGGGGAGGGAGGCGGCAAAGGGCTGTTACTGCACCGTGAGCTGCCGCCTTGCTACTCACGGGCGCCGACACGCCTAAAGTGTGCAAAGTCAAACATTGCTAGATGACTTTGCGCATTTTCGGCGTGTGGCGCTGCACGTGAGCGCTAAGGCGGCAGCTGACAGCAGCCGACACGCCGAGATGTGCGCAAAACCTCGTAGTAAACGAAGGTTTTGCGCATTTTTAGAGGTGTGGCGGTGTAAGGTGTGACTTAGCGCCACACCTTGCACCACTACACCACAGCCTTTGACCAGCAGCCTTGCTAGCTGGTGTAAGGCTGTGGGAAGGCTGGAGGAGAGAAGGGAGCAAGGCTGGCCGCCTCACGGCGGCCGACATCACCGAGAATGCGCACAAGCGTCGCTTTAGGTGCGCTTGTGCGCGTTCTCGGGAGTGTGGCGGTGCGCGCTAGCGCCACCGCCACAGCCTCAGGCTCACAGCAAGAGGGGAAAGAGAGAAGAGGCTGAGGGAGGAGACGCGCGAGGCTGGCTGCTCACATCGGCAGCCGACAGCACCGAAAACGCGCACAAGCGTCGTTCGGTGTGCGCTCTTGCGCAGATTTCGGCATGTGGCGGTGCGCTTGTGGCAGCACCGCCACAGGTTTAGACTACTGCAAGGCTGGGAGGGGGAGGGGAACGGGGAGGCAGTAGAAGAGGGACAGTAGAGGCTACGAGGGGAGACGGCATGCAAGGCTGACCTCACAGCCGCCGACCACGCCGAGAACGCGCAGATGTGATGTGCAGTTGTGCTTCTTGCGCGGATTTATACGTATGGCGGGGCAATCACGTGCACCACCGCCTCCACCTGCACCCGTCGATCTCTTAAGCTGAGAAAGGTCGAGACCAGCTCACTGTACTCCTGCTACTATATCCGCAACACCTACGAATCCCTCAGGGTATCACACACAAACACAGACCACAAAGACAAGTTTTTTATTTTCTAGGGGGTGGGAGTACAACATGATCTCAACTGAGCTTATCATGTAATAAATTAAACGGCTCATCATCATTATTTTCGCGTGGGGGGTGAATAAATAAAATGGCGTGGTGAGTGAATATATATTAAATTCGCTCGAGGGAATATATTAAAAATCGAGTCTAGATTTTTAATATACTTGCGCGACTATCTCTTATGGCGATGGCGATATGGCGCATGCATGCATGTATGCATAGATGGATGGGATAGATAGATTAATGGTTGATGGGTATGGGTTGAGGCACTTCCGTCATTCCGCCATACCCGTTCGCATGTTCGTCAGTCACCCACCTCTCCTCCGTCGCTGCCGCCGATATCGATTCTGGGCATGTGTCTCATGATCCCCTCACCCACCACATCCCCCTTACTTAGTGTACCTTCACACACCACACACAACAATCTACACACCACACACAACAATCTACACACCACACATCTGCCTCACACCCTCATCGCCACCCAATACTTACACAACAACACCACCGATTCCGGACCCTCCCTCATATCCCAATCTCAACAAATAATTTTTTCCCTGCTCCCCTCACCCAATTTTTTTTTTCGTCATTATTCGCCACCGTCAGTCCCCTATACATGCCCCGTGCCGTGCCGCCGTCTCGCCACTGCACGGGCACCACGGGCTGGTCGATCACGGGCCTTGCCTTGGCTAGCCGCTGTACTGTACTGTACTGTACTGTACCCTTTTCGCATTCGGATCGCAGCTATTCCGTACGTACCGCCGGCGCGCCGGGGGGGGTGTGGTGTACGTACTGTACTGTAGAGGAGAGGATGGAGGAGTGTACACATCCCTCTCCCATCGCCGTACCCAGCCCACCAGCCCATGTACAGTATCCTTCCCGCCGCGTTCGCATCGCCGACATGCGCAGTTATAGAATCCCCTCATGTACGTGGTTCGCATCCCAAGCCACCAGGGAGGAGCGTATATCGTATAGAAGACGGGCTGTGAGTGGTTAATAGAATGTCCAGCTGCTTGAAAGGGGGTAAGTCCGATCGGATACCAGGGCTGTACACGACCAGGACAGGGCATAAGAAGAACAGGACAGGACAGGACCAGGACATGGGCAGGGTAGGCAAGGGGATGACGCGCATGTGAGAGGATGCGGTGTTAGCGCCCTTACACCCTGGACGAGTACTGTCTGTTTGGTCTGTGGGTGGTTTGCGATGGTTTGCGATGGATGGATGGGTTGCTGCATGTTACTTTACTTTACTTTACTTACTTTGTTGGAACCTGGCTGGGTTGGCTGGATGGGATGCGCGTGGGTTGGCTGCGCTCTCGTTTGTATAGGAGTGTACAGGAGAGTGGGAAGGAGATGGGCATCCTCACTGGTTCGCGATGCAGATGATGGTGTCAATCCCACGCCATCGCACCCAGCGACGACCCAGCGACAAGGCGACGATGCTGCGCATTGACGGAAGGCTTGCCCTCCCCTCCCCTATTCGTTGATACAATATATGATTTGCAGCCAGTTCATCAGCTCGATCCAATCCCATACAGCGTACCCCCATCCATCCGCATCGTGAGAATCGCAACACCACCCGTCACCAGCAGTATTGATACCAAGAATCCTATCCTGTACAGTAAAGTTTGTAGCTCGCCACCAATGACGCCAAACACAGGTGGGGTACTCCCTCCATCAACGAAGACAACCAAAGCCTTCGGTGCAGATTGCAGCCGACGACGATGATGCATGTGAGACATACAGTACATGTGTATGGCGTTCTCCTGCACCTGCGTCTGCGCCCGCCTGCCTGTGTCTGAGATTCGGATTGGGGAGGGGAGGGGAGGAGGCGTCAGCGTGGTTGGGAGAGGGCTGACTGGCTGAGTGGCTGTGTCTGGGCTGGCTGGATGGATGTGTTTCTGGGCTGGGCTGAGTGAGGGATTGAGTGCGGGAGTGAGGCAGGGAGTGGGATTGTTAGAAGGTGTTCGAAGTGTTAGAAGTGGGAAGTGTCAGAACTGTCTTTCCGCATCCGGCTGTCTCGCTCCATCTGTCTCGTCTCTCTTCGGTGGTGCCGCGTCAGACAGCCTCGTGCAAGCGAGGGGTTTGTTTGTTTGTTCGTCGAGGGTGCACATCTTAGACTCGAGAAGCGAGAGAGAGTCAGACATTCAGAGTCTCTTCATTCCAATCTATATCCATATCCATATCCGTGCACGTATACCTACCCCCCAATCTCGCCCGTTCTACCATCTTGAGAACGTCCCCGATCAACAAATGCACGCACGCACGCACGCACGTCCCCTCGACGTCTCAGAGGGAAACTCAAATCAACGCTCTCATCCCTTCCTAAAGCGTGTTGGTCGCGATGGCCCTCCCTCTCTACTAACTATAGTCCGTAGATTATCGCAGATTTGATAGTGGAGTGAGTTCACAGATTAGAGCAGTAGTAGACGATAGAATGAGGAAACGACAATCGAAGAATCCACACCCTGATCGCCCGCTTGACAGCATCACCGATCTTTCACCCCACTCTCGATGTCTACGAGGGGCGTGACTGGATGGAGGAAGGGAAGGGACCCCCACTATTTGTACGTACTTACCTCGAAATAGCCGTCTCCTGTCGCGCTATCGTACTATAGATTAGTAGTAGCAGCAGGGGGAGCGAGTTTAGTTAGAGACAGAGAGAGAGAGGGAATCGGTCAATTTACATCGCCCACCTTTACCACACTGGGTTAGATGCGCGCCCGCGCCATACAACCCCCTATCGCCAGGAGACAGCGCTGTCATCACTTACCGAGGCGTGCTTGGCGACGGCGGGCTTGGGTGTGCACTGACCACTTTGGGGGATGTGCGGACGCCTCCAGGACGCTTTTAGGACGGGGGATGGTGGATGGGCGGGAGGGAGATGGATGGACTGGAGGAGTATCCGCGCATACCGCGCGTAGCAGGGGTGCGCCACGATCGCTGGGGGAGGGGGTGAGGGGGTGAGACTGATTGAGGTTGGTTGTTGTGTGTGAGGGCTGAGATGGCTTTATTGATATTGATACTGATGAGGAGGGATGGATGAGGTGAGTGGGGGACAGACGGCTGATGGTGATTGATGAGCTGAGCATGATATGATATGTATGGATTAGGACGGATGTGGATGGATTGGGGGTGCTGATCGGGTTTGAGGGTTGGAGGTGTTGTCTTAGCCGTGCTGTGGTGGTGCTGTGGGTGTTTGTGTGGGAAGTGTGCAGGTCGTGGGATATGGGAGATGTGAGAGAGTGGGATGGGAGAGGGTAACACAACACCATCTATCGCTCGCAGGTACGCACTGTATGAATTGATTTAATCGCATAAAGCACGTCCATCTATCTGTACTAACAAACCCAAGCGGACCTCTGCGCGCATTTCCACCGCTGCACAAAGAGACAGAACAGACAAGAACGTTGCTTGCTTCCTCCCCTCCCCGACCCACCACCACCGCATACACCGAGCAGCGCACAGAAGCACACAGCACAGAGAAGAAAAAGAGGGATTGGCGCCCCCTCCGCCACGACACCTCACCTCACACCAGCGCCCACCATCCAACCCCATCCATGCCCCCACTCCCGCTGTCTGCCTCCCCCTGGTCCCATCCACCTGCACAGGCACCACCTGCACAGGCACCACCTGCACCTTCACTGCACTACCAAAACGCACTTGTCCGCTTTAAGATACTGCCCCCCGCCCACCTACCGGTCCAGGCGCGCGCCGTGATTGGGGATGTGGAGACCCTGGGGAGATGGGGTGGGGTTGGAATGGGGAGGTGGTGGACCAATCACGGTGTGCTGTTGATGGGTAGGAGAGGGAGAGGGGCGATGTGGCACACCCCCTCGAGATCTCGCTAGTCGTGAGAGGACTCGCTTATAGCAGCGCGTTATGGTGTAGTTTATGTGTGGTGGGTGTGGGTGGTGGGTGTGGGTGGTGTGAGACACTTTTGGGGCGTAGGGGATCGTAATGGTTGGTGTACCCTGCAGCTGAGCAGTTTCGCTAGTGGGTCAGGTTTTGATGGATTCGGTGTAGTGCAGGTATTGTATGTGGAACTAGAGAGTGGGAGTGAGAGGGGAGATGCTGGGGGTGGAGTAAGAGGACATGTTTAGTTAGCCAAGCACGTCGACACGGCTGCGGGGACGGGGGTAGCCCTTGTGGAGGAAGGGGGGGGAGTGGGTCCGGGGATACTTATGACTGGACACCTATTTGATGCTGTTGTGTTGTACCACACGCGCACCTACCACCCACCACTCACCCACGAAAGAGAGAGAAAGATAGGTATTTTAGGATGTTCCGCGCCTGCCTGGCCCTGTTTTTCCTGTACCTGGCTGGCTGCGTTGTGGTTGCGCGTTCTTTTCTTTCTGTGGGTGGTGGTGGTGAGACAACCTTGCGCGCTTTTTGCTATTCCCTGCTGGATGGATGGCTTGGCTTGGTCATACCCTTGCTCGTGTGACCCTTGTTGATCTCTTAAGCGTGCTGTAACGAGGGAGGGTAGTACAGAGTACAGACACAACTCGTTTTAGTATTCTCTGTTTGTGGCTTTCTTCGCTCTTCGATATCTGTCTGCCCCTCACCTCACTCCCCCGTGCCGCTTCAAAATATCTGTACTATGTGCTAATACTAATACTGTACTACCTCGCGCACACGCCCTGTCTCCATCGCCAAGACTCTGAGATTCCCCCTCCCTTTGACCTTTTTGCTCCTTGTCCATTTCTGCGCTACTGATGCTAGTACATACTAGTCCACCGACAGCCCCACTGTTTCTAGTTTGATCCCCACATTAAATCTACAAAGGTACCCAACTTTCTGCACCATCTTCCCATCTTCCCATCTTTCCTTTCTTCCCTTTCTTCCCTCCCCCTGCCTCCTACAGTACCCTTCCCTCCCCCTTCCCCTTCCCCCCTCCCCCTTCCTTTCTCCTCCCTCCCTTTTCCATACCCGCTAAACTTATCTGAGAATTAACTAGCAGGGGGAGTAACATGGTTCAAGTTGTTCTCCACTCTTCTCTGTCTCCACCCCTCTTGTCTCCACTTCCTGCAAGCTGCACCTGCTACCCCCCCTACCCCCCTACCCTCATCCACTTCTGCTCATCCCCACCCTTCACATCCACGCTTGTCTATGAATGTCCACGCTTGTCTGCACTTGTCTGAACTTGTCCACATCTTTTTGTCTGCCTTCACCCACCTTCCACCCCATCAATCACCCCAAAGTACCTAAAAAGCACGCCAAAATCATCATCCACCACCACCCACCCCCCCCATCATCCATCCACCCCCATCCCACACTATCCATCCTCACCCAACTCACCCGCCTCCACACTATCTCCACCCCTCCCTCCCTTCAACTCTGTTCGACTATCCAGCTTTTGTATATCTTCACCCTCGTCCCCACCCCGTGAAACCCACGAAGCATTTCTCCTCCAGCAGCCAAATTCGCCTCCCCCCCACTCCGACTCACTCCCAACCGTCATCCTTACTCGCCCACAAAGAAATATTCTTGACATCTTTTCTCTCTTGTCCGCCTTGCTTTAATATACTTATCTCGCTCTCACCCACTCTCTCTCTTTCTTCATACACAAACAAGACGAACATCCACATCCACATCGACATCAATCTATCTCTACTGCCTTGCCGCCAATACCGCAGCTACTCCTACTCCTGCACCTGCTCCTGCTTCTCCGAAGGGAATGATACCATCTGCACCTCACCTGTCGTCAATCTTCCTCTCCAGCCTTGCCTGTTCGCCATAGCACGCACACAAAGTTGTCTCATCACCATCACATCAACCTCAACCATCGCTCGCAAGAAACATACTTAATCAACCCTCTCACCCACCTCACCTCACCCACCTCACCCACAACCACAACACCACACCCACAAACAACCCCCCCCCAACCTCCACAATGGCCCAAGAAATCGACTGGTCCCCCTCCTACTGCCTCGCCTGCGACCGCCAAACCGACACCTCAGCCTACTGCTCCGAATCCTGCCGCCTCGCCGAATACGAGTCCTCCGCCTCCCCCTCCTCCTCCCCATCCTGGCCCTCGCACTCGCACACCCCCTTCCAGCTCCCCTCCGCCTACGACTTCTCCCAAAAGACGTCCTCCTCCGCCATCCGTCCCGCCGTCCACGCTCGCGCACACTCCCAGCCTCAGCCCCGCCAACAGCAGGCAACGTACTCGGTACCGCGTCTGCAGACAAGGCCGGTGCTGACGCCGAGTTCGAGCCAGAGCTCGCTGTTCTCGATGCAGAGTGGTGCGAGTGTGGGGGAGGTGGTGTCGGAGGAGGCGAGGAGGGAGTTGAGGGGGTATGCGAGCGCGTTTGATCAGAGTCGGTATCAGAGGAGGCAGAGCGCTTCGTAGAGGCTGTTTTTGAGGACGGAGGGAGGTTGCTTCCTTCGGCTTTGGGCTACTACTCTACTCTTCGGGCGACTACGCTTCCACTTCACCACTACGAATTCTTATATCTTTAACTCTACGACTTATCAACTACGAACTCACGAATCGGCGCATCTCCACACATACCCATACCATACACCAACGCGCCATGACACGACCACGCACACACACCCCCCCAACCCATCATCGGTTTAGATTGGGACTCGCATTTTCCACTTCTGAACTATCTTGTCTTACACTTATCATTTATACATCCGCATCATCTTGGGGTTTCCATCCCATCTATCTGTCCTGGCATCTTTTCGTTATAGACGCCTACTCGAGTCGCACTGGATAGACTACAGGGGAAATCGGAACCGGGACACTGGGGGGATTGGGAACAATCGGCGTTATAGCAGCATCACCACTTTTTTTTTTACACCGTCGTCATTCGTCGTTCATCATTTCATCGAAGAAGAAGAAGAAAGAGAGAAAGACGAAGAAGATTACTTGTACTTGCATACCCTGGCGCCAACCATCACTCATAAAAGCACCCCCTCCTCATACCACTGGGGGGGGGGGGTGTTCTCGCATCGCATCATTTCTTTTGTCTGGGCTTCTGTTTTTCTTCTCCGTTTTTTTCGGTGGGAGACAGACAGGGCAGGCTTGCATTTTTTTATTGGGGCATTCATCATCATATCATGGGGAGGGGGGGTTATTCATCAGGGAGGCAGGCATCGGGATCGGGAAGCATGGGGGGGAGGGATATGATACCACTTTTGTATTACGCGTACGCGCGGGGGATTTTGGGATTTGGGAGGGGAGAGGAAGGGAACAGAGAGAGGGGAGGAGGAGGGGGATGGGAGGAAGGAGGGGTGTACGCATACCCTTACGACGACTCTTAGTAGTTAGTCGGGTGATCTTAGATAGCAGATCAGATACAGATCAGATCAGATCAGGCATCAGCGATAGCTGTTTTGTCAATCAATGAAGAGACATTTACTCTCACTTATTTGTTTACTTCTCTTGTCTACCTATTGTGATGTGTGTTGTGATCCCATACTCCCATACTAACATACCAACGCAAATGATACCCCCGCGCCTACAACCACTCGACATACACGCCTCCTCGCCACGTTGCCATCACAACCCCCACCCCTTACTGCGGTTCCGAATTCCCACACCACGACGCCTTGGGACACTTAGCTGGTTCTTTGGGATTTGTCAACCACCTCGCCCCTTGCGTCGCTCACTCACTCACCACCCGTTATGGACGCCAGGGAGCGGGGAGGGGGTGGGGCGAGTCTAGTCCGATCCCATCCCACCACATCACATCACATCGCTGGGCGTGTGGTGTGCTCTATCGCGCTGTCGTACTCTCACCATCCAGCGAGCACGCGTCCGTATCCATCTTGTTCTGGGAGTGTGTGCGTGCGCGCCGGCACGATTTCGATGTCGTCCGCAGCGCGGAGATATCACATTCTCACCTATAAGCTTCCTGCCACCCATTTTTTTGCCCGGCGGGACGACACGTTCTAGGCCGTTCCGCGCTCGGTATCACTTTCTTTCTTGGGTTTGTTGGGATGGAGAGGTTCTATCCAACTGTCCCCGCTTCTCTCGGGTGTCACTATCATTTTTCTTTCTTTCTTTGCTCTCTATCCCATTTCCACATCGGCGTTTGTCATCACCCCTCCCCCCCCCGACGCCCTTACTTCCTCCCCATCGCAATCGCAGAGAAGAGCATACCCCATTTCAGACATCCCGGGGCACAGTATTTCCGCGGGATATCCATTCTCGTCCTTCCATGAGGGAGATCGCGGTGGTTTCATACGCATGCGGTTCCAGCCCTTTACGGCGGTATCCCTCCCCCAGCTGTCTGCGGGTGGACACGTTTTGGGGCGTCCCGGCTGGGGGTGGAGGGGAGGGGGTGGCACATCACTTCTTGTAGGTTATATCTCGTGCATCGAATATCTCTCTTACATCTCTATCCTGGTCGTCACACACTTAGCCCCACCTCCTTACTTCCCCAGTACTGCGCCCGTTGAGTTCCCAAAGTCAAGGGCCGGGGGGGGGGATTTGTAAGATGCTTGCATGCACGACTATCCCAGTACGGCGGTGTTGGGTTGGTAAGATACTGCTGCTGCTGCTGTAGCATGTATGTATGTATATATGTATGCATGCGGGGGAACTTTTGGGGATGGTGATCATGAGATGGGATGGAGATACGAGGGGTTGGGGGGTTTGGGGCGGGGGGGGGAGGTCTTTTACTTCTGTTGGAGTGGTGGATGTATGTCTCGGATGGCGACAGTTTTCTTCGGGGTGGCCGGGGTGAGGGCGTGGCGAGGGAAAGAGGGGGGGTGGGGGTTCGGGTTTCCTTGTTGGGCGGTTGGCTGGGAGGGGGATGGGGTGGTGGTTATGGGAGGAGGGAGGGAGAAAGGGGGGGAAGGGGAGTGGGAGAGGGAAAAGGGGGAAGGGTGGGAGTCACGTGTGGAAAAGGGGGAGAATTTCAGGACGGGGGAAAGGGGTGTCGTAGGTCACGATGTTCAGAACGGGGGTAAGATAGGATGTAAAAATTTATATTGCACTAACACTACGGAGATGAACGAGAAATCGAGGTTCTTCTCCTTTACGGGTGGGTGCACTGTCGCGTTCTTGTTGAAGAAAAGTTGAAGAGCCAAAAGACGAACTTCAAACTCTGGAAGATGACAGAGGAATCGGCCCTAACAAAGACAGCAATTACCCGCTAGTGTTTGCCGTTGTCTTCGGCGGCCAAACCCCATTTGAGCCATGCGATTTTCTCGGAGGGAGTCACTCTAATTCAGGGTCGTGGGCGTCGAGGGCGGTGTCCACCGCAGTGTAGAAGGCGGCGGCAGCGGCCTTCAGGGCCTTGATCGTGATGCCACCATGCTCTGCGTGGGCCTCGGCCTGGTACACGGCCACGACGCGAGGATTGTTGAAGTCCAGGGCAGCAAGACCTGGGACGGCAGAAGCCTCAGGAGCAGGAGCAGGAGCAGGGCTGTCCTCAACCGAGGCAACGAGGTTCTGGGCGACAGAAGAACCTTCACCAGAGGCGCGACTCTTACCCTTCGCGGCGCGGGCTTTCTTGGTAGGGTGGGTGAGCGTGGTCAGCTCGCCCTGCGCAAACTTCAGGATCAACAAGGCCTCCTTGGACTTGGCGGAATCCGAAAGCAGATCGGCGTCCTCGTCGTCGTCGCGAAGGGTCGTTTTCATTATGAGGTGGGGAGATTGACGGAGGAGAGATATGGAGCACCTCAAGCTCATTAAAAATATGTACCGGGAACTTCTGTTCAGCCTATTTGTATTCTGTGACTTCATGTGTCGTTGCCTTGGAGTCGGGAATCGATTCCCAGCTTAAAATAGAACGGATGATCATCGTTCTTTAGCATGTTTGTGTTCTTACCACCTCATCTTCGTTAGTCGGGTTAGGGGTTTCTTCCTCCGACTCGTCTTCCTTCGCCGAGTCCTCGTCAGGCCCCTTGGGCTAACCGAGGGGAGGAACGCGGTAAGCTTGGATAAGCACATGATGACGGGGTTTGGTGGCGGCCTGTCTACCATGGCGGTGTTCTCAACCACCTCATCTTCGTCAGTCAGAGGTTTCATTCTCAAATTCTTCGTCTGAGTCGTCTTCATCCGACTCATCTTCCTTCGCCGAGTCCTCGTCAGGCCCCTTGGGCTAATCGAGGGGAGGAACGCGGTAAGCTTGGATAAGCACATGATGACGGGGTTTGGTGGCGGCCTGTCTGCCATTCTCGGGGATATGTAGGTTGCAAAGTTTTTGATAACCCCTAGGTCCCAATCGTGGCCGCTAGTGGTGCATCCACCATTAGAGCGTAGTTCTCTACCGCGGCGCGGTAACGCTGCTCCGTAGAGCTGGTGTTGTTCGTCATCCCGCTCATAGAGGTGTTCGACGTCGCCTTCTCTGCGGCGGTGAGGGCGTCCCGAAGGAAGGAGTTGGTCTAGCGGAACAGAGTGGATGGTCTCGATTAAATCTTGTTTAGTAAAACATGTTCAGGAGAATCTATATCCGCTCAATGCGCTTCGTGGGACTTCCTGTGCCTGGTTGTGGTTGTAGAAGGAGATTCATCGGTTCTGATATAGAGAGCTGGCCATTGTTCTTTGGGATGGCGCTATTCTCCCCAGCTCACCGTTTTTCACCTCCTCATCGCTGCCCATCTCACTGTTCTCGAAGATCTTCTTCGAGTTCAGGATCTTCTTTCCCTAACTCTTCACTACAGCGTTAATGAGGGCAGGATGGGATGGTCGGCTAGCTCCCCATTGCTAATGGACGCCTTAACGGTGTTGAACATGTCGGCAGCCGCCTTGATCTTCCTAAGGTATTCGTCTAATTCCTCTAACCTAGTATCTTCCGCTCTTGTCTCCTTGCTACGGAGGGCCTTGAGGGTAGATAGAGCCTTCGTAACATGATTGAATGTGGTCATGGTAGATGCTGCTTAGAGGTTGGTTTGTAGCCTAGGTGGGGGTGGTGAGGATGGGACTCACCTTGGTCTTAGTCCTTGGTTGAATTAAGTTGGGGATGACAACAGGAGTAGCTGTAGAAGTGCTAGTTGGAGGAGCGAAAGCTAGGCTTGAGTCCTCGTCGGGTCCTCGGCCTGGCTCTATCTAGTTTCTCGATCCGTCCAAGAGTGCGTCATTACATCCACAAGCACACCTGGTACTACCTGGCTTTCGTAGTCGCTGTGTCTGTGGCACAGTGTCTTCTGCTCGGGATAGCTGTGGGGTACTTCCATCCTCAGTTCTGGTTCGGGATCTTCTTTCCCCGACTCTTCGCTGTTTGAATCTTTGTCGCCCCTCCCGCCTGGCTCTCTCTGGTTCCTTGATCCGTGCAGAGGTGCATCATTGCATCCGTAAGCAAGCATAGTGAAGTATCTGGAGTGCATAGTAGCTGCTAGGGGTGTGTCCACCACCACAGCATCGGAAGAAAGGAATTAAATTCGGGTGAGAGTGTAGTCTCGACCATCTCCTAGTCCGTAAATATGTTTTGAAAACCTTTTCCATCTGAAGAGAATCTTACGTTTGCTCATTGCGCTCTACATGGTTAGGCCACATCAGCCGTCTGTCGTCTTCGTCTCCTAAGGGGACTTATTAACAGAATTTCACGACAGCGTCGTCGACAGGTGCGTATTGAGATAGAACGGCTTCATTCCATTCTTCCTTTTCATCTTGTGAATGTGTCACTACTGTTGATATCTATGCACTTCCTGTGGCTCCCTGTCTGTTCCTGGGTTTGGTGGCAGTAATAGAGTACTCGGTTTTGATATAACCGCTTGTTATTGCTCGTTGGAATAGCGGTACTCCTTCTGCGTCATCTTCGCCAGAGATTTTGTCCTCCGACTCATCTTCTGACTCTCCGCGACGTTGAGGTCTAGCGTCCTCTTTGTAAGAGCGCAGGTAGCACGGGCCGTAGCAATTGCCTTGTTATAGGCGTCCTGAAAGTTGGCCTCGCGGGTGTTGTCCGCGGCTTCTTCGTCCGAATCTTCTTAAATAGGGGGTCTGTGACGAGAGAATCCCCGGTGTTGATGGATCGAAGGATCTTGAATGACGAGGTATGTTTCACCAATATCAGAGAGGACGGCTTCCGCAACGTCAATTGATGCCTTGTCGACCCACTCGATCTGCCCAAGGTTGGGCTTTTGCGTCTGTCAGCGCGTTGAGATACCCCCTGGCACCCGGTGTCGTCGCCAGGTGCATATCTACCACCACAGCGTCCCAGAGGGAGGAGTCACTGGGTTGAGGGATGAGAATAGCTGAAGGGAATTTCCATCCGTTCTGTTTCAGATTCTTCTTCCCCCAACTCATCTTTGCCAGAGTCCTCGTTGACCCCTCCTGCCTCCATTCGGATTCTCGAAAGAAGGAGCCGGTTTGGTGTGGGAAATATCACACTCGGGATAGCTGACGGGAATTTCCAGTCCCGCAAACACAATAGTCGTTTACCTCTTTCCCAAAAATCAGTTTTTGAATTCGAGATCGACTTCTGTATCGAATTCGGGATGTCCCTGTAGAGTGAAAGCTCGTCCTCTCTTGTAGGCACTGCATCCCACAGAGTTCGGTCCCACCGACACCGATAAAAGTCTTTCGAGAGGACCTTAGTGTTTCAAGGAACTGAATCCGGCCCAAAAGGTTGACCAAGTTGACTTTTGTCAGCTTGTCCGCCGTCGCTGCTTCAGAGGCTTCCAAATGGTCGGAGATTTCAAGCTTCGGCGCGTCAGTAAGATCGAATCCATCGTGTCGATCAACTCGGGGGTGAGACCATTCCATATCAGGCTCAGCATGCCGTATAAATCGATGGACTTGTTGATCGTAGGCGTGGCGGTGATTTTCGTGTTACGAGATATCCAGGGTGGTATTCCCATAAGGATGACTGCCCTCATGTCTAATGCTGCGTTGAGATCAACTTAAGGCAATGGACCAGTTCAAGTCGCATTTGTGAGTGGGGGCTAGGGTTTAATGTCCCTAAATAAAATCTTCGGCGTGTATCAATATATATATATATATACAAGAGAAGAGAACAAAGCTCTGCTATTTTATCGTCAGCGCGTCCGTTTATTCGCATGAGATCACTGGCCCAAAGGGAGCCGCAGCAAATCCTGTTAAACTTGAGGTTTAATTATATATTTTGACATCCCTGGGCCTAACTGCAAGGGCTCCTGGTATATAGACAAAAAAAAACGCAGCACCTTTGAGGTAGAAGTGGATGACAAAACGAAGCTTTGAAATGAGGAACAGAAGAGTACTAACGACATTACGAAACCTAAAAATCCCTTAGATGTACATGTCGCTCGGGAACGGCGATGACAATCCCCCTATGAATGTGAGAGGATGAAAGCACATATAGCAAGCGCGTCAACGTAGTGCCACTTCTTCTGCCGCAAACTCCCTAACGATATTCTACCTGCAAGTGCTCAAAAAGTTGGTTCCTCGACAGCTTCTTCCTCAAGTGTCTCTTGCTTAATCGTCGATGAACATAGACCGCAAGGCACAGCAAGACGTTTTGCTCATGGCATTTTTTCCACCTCCCCTTCGTAGTCTAATGGATAAGGGTAATCCAAGGGGAAAGGTCTGTTTGCTGCGGGCGCCACCTTCGACAACATTAGGCATATGTCTCCGAGCATCTCCGTCGCACATATATCAGCACATGTTTGAATCAAATCATCCTGGAAAGGGAGTGCCCAGACACAGCTCTGCACCATCCAACGCCTAACGGGAGAACTTTGGTCGTAGTTCGCGAACACTCTTTGAAACTCTTTAACGGGGACACGCCTGTCCATGGATATTTGGTTACCCATCAACTGCATGGCAGTGCGCTGTAAGCTCGGGATTTGTAGGTAATCCGCTAGCACCCAAACGTCGAACAGGTGTCCAAAGCTGGCGTCTCTTTCCTCCGGGGTCTCTTCGGGATTCTCTGAGATATCATGTGTGTAGAGACATTCGATAATGGTCCTGAATGCCGCTGGATCTGCGTCACGCAATTCAACCCTTTGCTCTTTTGCTTCAGCAGACTCTCCACGAAGCGCGCCGCAAAAGTAAGCTGAGTGGTAGCAGAGGAGGTCTGTCGGGATACGCCACTCTTCCAGTTGTTCGCAAACGAAGATCGAGGCGATTTGGGTGCGGTTACTAGGAAAGTTAGCTGTGAAGTTGTCAAGATGTATTTGTAAGCTTACGCCAAACGTGGCCCATAGGCAACCTTGATTTTCTTCGTTTCGGACATTTTGACGCTTTGTGAAGTTCTGGCAGTATTCTGAAGAGACTGGCAAGGTGTATGCTGAACAAACGTGAACCCAGCTTCAAGACATGCAGACTTGAAAGTAGACGAGAGGGTCACAAGAAGTTATAAGTTAAGAAGATGTAGACTTGACAGAATATGTAGAGCCAAGAGCTTTGTATATAAAATTGTCTATGAATTTAAGACGATGGTTGAGTTCGTAGTTGAGTGAAACCGAGGTTGGAAGAAAGTGCAAGTCGAAAAGGTTGGAAACGTCATATATAAGGAGGTAAAAAATGGTAGGTGAATTTGTAGTAGGCCGGTCTGCTTGGGATAAAGGTAGATGCAAGCGAAAAAGGTCGAGAAATGATATGAACTGAAGGACGATGATTTGGTTGCAAGCTGGATAAAAGTCAGAAGACATTAAGCACTCTAAAAACAGAAAATACCTCGCCCGAGTCTTATCAAAGGCAAATCAAAATAACAAACAATTAAATATGCAGTCACTAACCGCTAATATGGAGAACGAGGGAAACAATGCAAATATATCATATGTCAATGAGGGAAACAATACGAATATATCATCACATGGCAACAAATTCCGCCAATGGGCAATCTTGACTCTAGGACACAGAAACGAGGAGGAAAACAGAGGAGGATCTACAAACTACTGTAGGCTCGTGACATGAACAAGAAGGTGGAAACGAGTAGGGCAATGTTCTCATTGTGAGGTAAGAGTTTGATGAGAGAGGGTTTCATTAGTTTCTCATCCAAAGAATGTATTTGAGAGCTTTCTGGCACTGATCATCTCTCCTGCGGCTGTCTCATGGTTGTGAAATGTTTTCTCCATCGCTGATATTGTTCTGGTGACACGCAGATCTGATGAAACATTCCCCCATCGAGATTGAAATTCCTCCACTGATTCTTGCGAGACTTGGTGCGTATCTTGATGCCTCCGTAATCGACTGCGATGGTGGATTCTTGTCATCTCCTCGAGCCGAAAAACAAATGAAAATGAAAAACAATGTAATTGCTCCTCCAACCGTCTTCCGCAAACCTCCCAAGTTTCATTGCGTATCTCCTAGTGTCCCTTGGCGGCTGAGTGTCCGATCGTTCAGATTTCTGCATTAATCGCCTTCGCACAACATGTCGTAGTAAAGTGTCTCAGCTCATGATTCTTCATCACTGTCTTCCTAGACTATGTTTCCTGATCAATCTTCTGGTTCGTCAACTAGGCACGACACATAGATAGGACGCTTGTTGTCGGTGATACGTCGCTTAACCTGAAGTTTTTGGCATACATTTACGAGGAGATGCACTGCCGATTTCTCGATGCAATCGTCATAGAAGCAATCATCATCAGATAGTACCCAGATGGCATACTTGCCCATCCAAGTATAGAGGGGCGAGTTGCTGCTGACAACCCCGCATACCCTATCGAACTCTTCTATTGGAATGGCTTCCAACCTAGTTAGTTGATCACTCATTAGCCTAATGATGATGTTTTGTAACTTCGGCATCTGTAGGTACTCGGACAGCACCCAAGTGTCTAGTAGCCTCCCAATTTTGGCAGATTGTTCCTCCTCGTCCTCATTGGGGAGGCGCGCCCCAATAGCATGGGTATAGAGCCATTCGACGACGAGTTCGAAAGCCGCTGGCTGTTCTTCAAGCAGTTCGACCGTCTTAGTCTTTGCTTCCGCAAATCCCCCTTTGAGGGCAGACCGAAAATAACCCGAATGAAAGCAGAGGAGGTCTGTGGGGATCGTCCATTTTTTTCTTTCCACGCCCACAATGATGGTGGCGATTTCAGTGCAGTTTCTAAAACTAGTTAGCTGTCGCACCTTTCGAGATGTAATTGCAAACCTACTCGAAAGCAGGTGCTTCCTTGCTGCTTGATTTTGTCATATTGACGTCTTTCAGGCTATGCGATGTATATATGCACGAGCTTGGCCTTGGCTGGATTCTGTAGCTAGCTTCTTTGAGAGACTAGCTAGGTGATATCTGAAATTTAACTGTTAGTATAGCCCATAGATAACTATCTTCAAGTGCGAAGAGGACAGGTTGGGTGCTCGAACATACCGAGCACAGTCACTGATTTAGGATCCGAGTGAATTCTTGACGAGTGGGCAGTGGTGATGTGAAAACCGCAGTCTCGCGGGTACCGGATGACTTGAGGACCTGTCGACTTGAAGGTAACTAAGGGCGTTTGGAAGAGGATGTGAACTTGATAGAGGACTCGTCCACTCTTGAAAGTAACCGAGGGCGTTTGGAAGAAGATGTGAACTTGGTAGAGGACCCGTCCACTTGAACGTAGGTAAGAGGGGGCTGGAAGGGGTTGAGAAGAAGGTAAAACTTCAAAAGGTGTGAGCAAAGGACTGGCCAATTTGAAGATGGGCGAGAGGTTCAAAACTTAGTGAACTTCTCGAAGGGTAAAAAAATATTCCAGACCCTCGAGGGCGATGGCTGGGATGTAGGTCGGATGTAAGAAGAGAAGAACAAAAAAAACACTCCTATGAAAGCAAATTTGACACCGAAATCTCAAGCGCTCAAATTTATAATCACTGACTGCTAATATAAACAAGTTGGGGAATAATACGAATATTTCACAAGTCAATAAATCTTATCCACGGCTGATTCCGAGAGTCAATCAGCAAACTAGTTATGGGAAAGAAAATGGAAGGCGACGCTACACACTGATGCAGGCTCGTGGGTTGAATAAAAAGATAAAAAGGGCTGCTTGCTGTACCCTACTCGCAAATATGGTCTCTATTCCCACAATTCTGGAGCAAAGGCTCTAAAAAAGGCATTCCCCACATCAATACAAGCTCACACTGATCGTTAGGTAGCAATGACGAGTCCCTCAGAAGAGTAGCTTTGGTGACAACGATTTTCTTTGTCAGCTACATTCGCTGTTCGGCAGAAGTATGAAGACGTCGCTGTATTTTCGTCTCCATCAAGTCTGGCTATAACTCCGCCAATGCGAGCTGAAAGCCCCTCCATTCGTGTCCTGAGCTGTGGGTATATGATCCGAAAACGCCAGTAAAACGACATCCCCCCATCCAAACGCCTCCTCCCCAAACAAGCAAAACGCCCAACTACCTACTCCTTAGGCTCCTTGGGCTCCTTCTTCTTATACTTCCCCCGCTTCCCGCCCACAATCTGCGTATCGGCATCATCGTCCGCCTCCCCCAGCTCCTCGCCCACCATATTTTCAACCCCCGTCTTCGTGATCTTGTCATCGCTCACGTCGACCGCCTTGCGCGCGGCATCAATCTCGGCCTTGCGCTCAAACACCTCCTCAATCTTCCCCAGCTTCAGCGGGTCCTTGCGGCACGCGAACTTGAAGTCCTCGAGCTTGACCTTCTGCCGTCCGGCTAGCTGCGCGGGGCGGTCGGCTTCAAAGCACAGCTCGATGATGAAGTCGGAGAGCATCTCATCGAGCACACGGATTGTGCCGGGGAGGGAGTTTGGGACATCGCCGTGGGCGTAGAGGAGCATTTGGACTAGAAATGGTTAGAATAGTAGGTTTGGCAGGGGTGGGGGAATGCCCACGTTCTTGGTCGGTGAAGTTCTGCTGGCCGCGATTTTTGGCGGCACGAGCCCGGGGCTCCATGGCGAAGTTAGCAGCGAATAATCGTACAAAACTGACACACGCAAAGGTGATTCGATAGTGTACAGAGTATAATTTACAAAATTGCTTACCGGGTTCTTGGGAGGTGGTCGAGGGGCCATAGTGACGTCGGCGTCGGCAGGACGATTTCCCGCGTCTCGGTGAATTTGTTGTTGCGGTACCGAGAGACCGAGAGGCCAACTTTGTTACTTGCAACGAGACCTGCCTGGACAGCAGATCAGTTACAAGAAACGGCTTCTCAAGATGGTATGCAAGCTTACCTTTATACCCAGGATTTGGTACTGACAAAAAACTAGACGGCTCTTTTTAACTTTCAGTCTTTGTTGCTGGTGTTCCTCCTCCTCATCTGCACAAGCGCGTACGCCCACCAGCTGTTTCCAGGGATTATGGACAGAAATAAGAATGGGTATGTCGCACAACCAAAGGTTGAAGATTGATAACTGACGATCTCAGTGTCTTGGGTGTCTTCTGGAAATGCGCGCGGATAGGAGAACGGTTGAGCCCGTATATAAGTATATGTTGCCTGCTCATGGCTGTAAGTCATTCATGCAACCTCCCATAGCTCAAACTGACACCAGACAGGGCTCCCTTCTCATTGGCAACTAAAGCGACTACGATTAAGAATACCGGCGTTTGGGAATTCACATGGGAGATATACCATTATAGTACGGTATCGATGAGCGACTTCGATGAGAGCATCATAATGTTATAATGAAAACGAAGATATCGTGTATATCAGTGTATACTATTGCCTACGGCCATTGAACTTTGCACATGCTTTGATTATTATTGTGGTATCGATTCAGTTGAGTGCGATACCTCCGAGTCCTCCCAGATATCTCTGCTCTCCTTCTCCACGGCCTTCATCGCGTCGGCGACAACTTGCAGTTTCGCTACCACATCAAGGACTCCACCATTAACCCGCTGGAAATACTCGTCATTGGCTTCTCTCCTTTGGCGGGCCAAGCGTGTGTCTGCGTCCGTCTCCTCATCCAACCTATCCGTATTCACATCCACCGGAATGCTTCCCGATACACCACTTGCACTCTTTCCTTCAGTATCTTCTCTCCCCTCACCTGGCAACAAAGAGCCTCGAAATCCCGTAGCACTCCTGTCAATGGTCTCAACCGCATCATCGGCTCCGCTCCTGACCCACGCTTGTGCCAGCGCAATCTGTGCCATCCGAAGACTGTCCAAGGCTTTCGTATGCTGTGGACCAAACACTTGCATGCCACTGACCGCATTGAGCTCGACCTCCTCCAGCGTAGACTGCATCTGAGCCCACAATGCGTCCGTCTTATCAGCCTGTTTCTGGCTCTCGGATTCGATGCGGGGCAAGGGACGTGGGATCGTAGAAATGTTCGTGGGGTCATTAAAGCCATCCCCATTAACACGAGGAACGTGCCGATTAGATCGCTGGCGGGTAAGTGGAATGCGACTTCCATTTGAGGATACTGTCATGGCACTGGTGGTTTGCGCAAGGTTTGTGCCCATTTGGGAGGGCCCCGCCAGTGAGATGTTGGAGGCATTTTGAGAAGGTGGTCCCAGAAATAGGGACGGAGGAGGCTCTCTCAACCTGCCCTTATTTGTAGGCGTTTGCGACATGGCGAGTTGGGTGTCGTCATATCATTATTGGTTTACATGGTTATCGCCAGTCCTACTTCACAGACGAATTTCATACCTTGGGAGCTTGACGAGGCTGCCAAGCATTCCTGCCTCGCGAAAGATCCTTGCCGAGCCAGGCCCCAATTTTTCCCACAACACGTGATGCTGAGGAACCGAAACCCTAGTCCCACCACCGAATATTCTTCGCGAAGTTGTATTTCGAGAATCAATCGACAAACGCCAAACCACACCCTCCATTTCTCGCGATCAACACATAAATCGGTATGTAGCGCCTGCATATCCCTCATTCCCAAAAGACATTATTACTCGCGTCTACAAAATCCTTTCGACCGCCTTCGAGCAACGAAACCCCCCCCGTCGAAAACTGGCCAAGAGCCTCACGAATTTGAATATTAGCTAACCTACGACTTGTGCAGCAATCATGGGTAAAGGAAAGCCTCGTGGTCTTAACGCCGCTCGCAAGCTCCAAAACCACCGCCGCGAGCAAAGATGGTCCGATCTGTCCTTTAAGAAGCGCGCCCTCGGAACGGCTTTCAAGTCCTCCCCATTCGGTGGCTCTTCCCACGCCAAGGGCATCGTCCTCGAGAAGGTCGGTGTTGAGGCCAAGCAGCCCAACTCCGCCATTCGCAAGTGTGTCAGGGTTCAGTTGATCAAGAACGGAAAGAAGGTTACCGCTTTCGGTATGTTTGCACACGACAATATGTCCAACGGACGAACAACGGGATGAGTGGAAGACTAACAGATGATTCTAGTCCCCAACGATGGTTGCTTGAACTTCGTCGACGAGAACGACGAGGTCCTGCTTGCTGGTTTCGGTCGTAAGGGCAAGGCCAAGGGAGATATTCCCGGTGTCCGTTTCAAGGTTGTCAAGGTCTCCGGTGTTGGTCTTTCGGCATTGTGGAAGGAGAAGAAGGAGAAGCCGAGATCGTAGATGCTTCCTTGTGCTTGGTACGACAATGGGCAATGGGTGTTATTTTTGCGATACATGGGCTTTACGCGCGCTCGGATTCACGATAGCAATCTAGAGTAGCGAATTGCTACAGAGGTCACCAAACAAGAGACATTCACGATCATCCGTTGTGTGTTTCGTCGCCTGTCTCTACTGTGAGCAGCAGGTTGGCTTGTGATACTGCTAACCATCGATTCAGAGCAAGACATGGCTTGTCGATTTCCCAGTGACTACAGCCCTTTCAGCGTGACATGGACATCCTCGACCAAGGGCAGTGAAAGTCATTTCTACTCATCATTTTTCTTACTCTTCATCATCTTCATCCCCTTCATTTCCATCGTTAAGTCAAGGCATCTTCTGCAGTTCTCTGTACCACCCATAGAAGGCCGTCTGTTACAACTTTGGTAGAGCTACCGCCACCTCGCCGTTCTCGATCCAAGGATCACTTCCCAAATGTTCATCTCCGGATGGACGTACGGATCTAGCGATCTAAAGACGGATCTTGAGCAGACAGCCGCCCGTCTTGGGAGGTATGTCGTAATGAGGTGCGACTGTTTCGTTTGAGTTGAACGCTGCCGCCCCATGTGCCACTGGGCGGATGGGGGAACTGGCTACGTTCTTAGTAATGATCCATACATACCTTCTATAGTTGGGGAGGTTTAAATATAATTTTGTTTCGTTGATACACCTATTTCTGTGGCGGTTATTTCATTGTGAGATTTGTGTAAGGGTCCTGCCAAAGAGGAAACTCTTGAAGTAGCAAGTCTTTGTTCTTAAGTTCAAACTATGGTTCGATATTCACGACCTAAGTTTGAAACCACGAGCTATCTTTGTGTGGCCTCACAATCACCATTCAGGGTCTCTTTAGGCCTTTTACGCAACCCTATCACTACGAATTTTCATACAGACTGAATAACAATATAATATATAGCACGATTAATTCCCCTCAACCATTAATCTCTCTTCCATATTCACTCTCCATACATCCAACTCGCTTTCTCAAACCACTTGACTACCAATACTCACTGTTGCATATCTTCCACCGCATTACGAGAACCTGGAAGGCACAATTCAAAAAGATCCCATTTCAAATCCAATATTATCACAACCGAAACCCCAAAATGTCCGCCCTATCGACATCCCTCGCTCCTCCTCCCTCCTCGATCGACACCTTCACAACGGACCTCTTCCTCGCCCTCCACTCCCCCACAACCCCCCAATCCAGCCTCGCCATAACCCGCGCCTTCACGCTCATCCTCCGCGCACACAACCTCTCGTCTCACCTCCGAATCACCCTCCACCACGAACACGACTCGCAACAATCATCCAGGGACCAAGTTACGTGTGCTACTGATTTCTCGATGCACGGCGCTGAGGCGGGGGAGATGGTACCCGTTGCTTGGGCCGTTAAGGGGGGGATGGTGGTGCCGGTTGAGTATTTTCCGGGCTGGGGAAGAGGGGTGGGTATTGATTTTGAGGGGGAGATGTTGAGGGAGTTTGTGAGGGAGTTTGTGGGGGTTGTGAGGGAGTGTGGGCTTGAGGGGGTGGTTGGGCTGAGGTTGGTGCAGTAGATTGAGGTGGGCTTGCAGCGAGGAGTTTGGGATTTATACGGTATGGTGGTGCTTGGATGGCAAATGTATCAGGGAAGTGTGATATTATGGAGTTCAATTTGGAATAGAAGGAGTCTGCTGGTTAGGGAGGTGGTTTGCGTAGTATTTAACCTCTGACACATGGATAACTGTTACATCGACTATAAGCTCAAGAGAATTGGGAACCCCGTCCTCTATACTAGCAACTTAGGAGAGCAATTTAAAGCTTGAAAGAACTAAACCCTTTAGCACCTTTGTCATTTATATCACATCTACTTCGCCTGCAGCGCCTTATGCAATTCCTCTGCGAATTCCCCCGGCTGACTCACAAAAGGGCAGTGATCCATCTCAATCTCCACAATTTCCATCCCACAATCCTCTGCCTCCAGCCTCTGTCGCTCCGGTAGGATAGCCTTGTCATTTCTGCATAGGAAATACGTCCCTTTGACCTTCGTCCTCCACAAATCGCCAACATCCGGCGGCATCTCCGCACGATTCGCATCCAACGCCGCCACGAACGGCGCCGCCGCCTCAGGGGACATGCTGTTATAGAAAACCTCGTACGGCGACGCTACCGTCGCGTCCATCGTTGCAAAGTCGATCGTGAACCACGTCAACCCCTCGGTCGCGCGGACCGCGTTCAGGAAGCAGGAGATGAAGATGATGCGGACCAGCCTAGCGCTCTCCTCGGCGCTGGCGGAGGCGAGGAACTCGTTGGCAGCGAGAGCGACGGATTGCCCGGATACGCTGTGCCCGATAAGGCAGACGCTGTAGCCGGCGTCGATCTCGGCTTGGATAATGGCACGGATGTGTGCTACGTTGGCTTTGATGGAGGGGGGAGGGTCGTGGTGCCCGCTCGTGGGGAGTTTGACAGGTACCACACGGTATCCGTGGGCCTCGAGGTAGGGGGTAATTGGCTGGAGGTGAAATTCAGTGTGCCAGCCTCCAGCAACAAAGATGATGCTTATCTTCGCCATGTTTGCGACTCTTGATGTAGAGGTGAGAGGGGTGAGGGTGCCTTAGATAACTTTGGGGTTCTTATACTCAGTTCCTGAAACCTCAAAAGTGAGCAGGGTGAGGCGAAGCAATGTTTCGTGTCAATGGCTTCCTCTATAGTTGGTTCCAACGATTATTCCTTCGACCCATCTACAAAGCTTGCAAACTTCGTCTCTGTACGTTATGTTTATAGAGCTTAAATTTAGTTACGAGCGGGGTTCTTTGGAAATTAATTAAGTAAGCAGAAACATCAGATAAGTTATGAACATGACTCCTTTACCTTGATCCCACCACTCTGATTCGCTCTTCTCGTAACATATAATAGTCAACCATCTTTAGCTGCTAGTAAAGATTGCTAGAGTACAGGATTATGGACACTGACACGATGCATTCATCATACCTAGCTAGTGAAAAGCTCAAGCTCAATCAAGGCAAGGATATGTGACATTATTATATACACTCCGCCTTATCGCTAACGCATAACAGACAAATTGGAGCCTACGAAAAGAAAGAATGAGAGCGTCTGCTTGCTTCCTGTTGAGCAGCTTTTTAGGAAACTTCTACTAGACTGTCGAGATGATCTGCAGCGTAGCCAATCTACGTCTCCTTCGACTATCTCCAACTTTGAAATTTGGGTCACTGGGGGTAGGGTGAGGGACAAATTACTTGGTATTCAGTCCTCGGACATCGACATAGCACTTAGTACAATGACGGGTGTACAGTTTGGAGAAGTTCTCACTGACTTCTATTCTCGAAACGAGGCAGAATACAGTCAACACGCAACTGAAATTGGCATTCCATCCCGGCTTATCTTCACTGGCTTTAAAAAAACCACCCGTAATCCTGGCATGTCAAAGAATCTCGAAACCGCTATTGGAAAGGTTTTTAGCCTAGATATAGATCTCGTAAATTTAAGAACGGAGGTGTACACACCAAACAGCCGGAGTCCGCAGATGGAGTTTGGAACTGCCAGGGAGGACGCCTTTCGGCGAGACGCTACCATCAATGCTCTCTTCTACGATGTCGATAAGCAAAAAGTTGAAGATTTTACCCGGAGGGGTCTTGATGATATGGCAGCTGGTATCATAAGGACCCCTCTTGAGCCGTATCAAACTTTTATAGATGATCCGTTAAGAGTTCTTCGAACTATTAGGTTTGCAAGCAAGTTGGGATATAGCATTGACCAGGAAGCTCAACTATCAATGAAGGATCAAAGGATACATAGAGCTCTGAGCGAAAAGGTTACTTGCGAGAGGATTGGGATTGAGGTAATGAAAATGATGAGGGATCGGAATCCGTCGCTGGCGTTCAGATTGATCTACGAAGCGGGCCTTTATTCAACAGTGTTCCTTGGTCCTCTTGATACCGCAGAATTGCGTCACAACCGCGACCCGGAAGATCCATGGCCAACAACTTGGCCCAATGCCTTCTGGGTTCTTGAGACACTGTTAAACATTATCACTGTAGGAAAAACCTTAGCCAAGATGTTGGTCCAATGCGAGGAAAATAGTGAGAATCTCTGGATAACAGCAGCGTATGCTCCGATGGCCAGGTTCAGACACATGAATTGGAAGCTTGAACAGGCTGTTAAAGACGCGACGGGATCAATACAGGCTACAAGTAGTATGTCAAAACTTGTCGAAGACTCTATTACGCACATGGATGATATCCAGTCAACTATCAACGTGACGACAGCCCCTAACGGTTCTGCCACCCCCCGAAGCATTATTGGTATGGCGATCAGATCACGGGGTACAACTTGGAAACTTCAAGTCCTTTATTCACTGTTAGCAGACGTGGTATATGAACAATCAGCACCAGAAGAGAGCCTTTTCGCAGTGCATCTCGAGCGTTATTCTACATTTATGAACTTGGTCTTTCAACAGAACTTGCAAGGTGCGCCTACCATCAAACCAATCCTTAACGGGAACGATATCACAGAGGTTTTTAATCTCAAGAGTACCGGTCCTTTTATGAAGGCAGCGCTCGATGGACTTATTAAGTGGCAATTTGACCACGCAGGCAGCTCAAAGGACGAAGCTAAAGACTGGCTTCGCACGCAGAGGGAAGATCTCGGTATTCCATAAGCACCAGCACACCCTAGTGACCGATAACAGTTAATTGATGGACTTCCTAGCTTTCAAGGGAACTTTAATTTGTAATAGCCGTTTAACTCTAAAATCCTCGGTATAGGCTGAGAATGGCAAAGGTTTACGACGTGAGCATTGCCGTTTTTATATGTTGAGATATGTCGGCCCCTTGCAGTTGAAGTGAGTGCTGCGAGGGTGGTGCGGATCGGGAGAGTCTGTGGGATAACTTTGGCACTATACGAATTACGACTGTGTTTTCAGAGGGCAGGGAACTAGGCCGCAAACTAGAATCCAATTCACAAAACTTCTGGCAAGCAATCACTACAGTAGACATGAGCTGACGTTATAGCGTGGTATTTTAATGCTCGTTTCTACCGCCGGTGGCCCAACCAAACGCCATGCTTTCCCCTCATCCTATACAATGCAATACAGCCATGCAAGGCGTAGAGGACCTAAAGCCGCATTATTTTAAAAAGTCATCAAGCTCTACCGTCATCTATTCCTCTCTTGGCTCCCTCGGCTCCCTCGGTTGTCCACCTCCACGTCCACCGCGTCCGCCCCTCTTTCCACCCCTTCCTCCACGCTCCCCACGCTCGCCTCTCTCGCCGCCCTCTCCTCCTGTGTTACCGCCTATCGCGTCGGTGCTGCCAAGAGTAATCGTGGCCGTGGCCAGGCGCTGCGAGAGATCGATTTGTGTGCGGATGGTGTTGGTGAGGTAGGAGACGACAAGGATGTCTTGGATGTGGTTGTTGAAGTCGCGCTCGATGTCTGCGGCGTCGACCTTTGGTGCTAACGAGAGGGCGTTCATGAGGAACTGGCCCAGGGCGTTGTTTGGCTCGCGCTCCTCGTCGAGAACGGACGAGACGTACTCGGAGACGCGTTCTAACAGGTCCAGAGTGTGCTCGATCGCGCGCTCGAGGCTCTCGGCGTCTGTGACGACTGGTGCAGCGCGGGCATCGACGTCCTTCGCGCCGGAGATCAGCTCGAGGCCGCTCTTCTCTGCCTCGCCGTATCGGATCTCGTATGGGACGGGGATGAAGAGACAGCTCTCAGCCGCACGCTCGGCATTCACGCCTACGGGTGCACTGATGTAAGCCTTGGCCTCGATCTCCTTGCCTGCCTCTGTCGAGACGGTCAAGTGGATGGCCGGGTGTGGGAAGGTGCCGGTCTCGGAGCTGGCGAAGAAGTTCTGGATCAGAGCGCTGAAGTTGTTCAGCTCGAGGCTGGTCGTGTACCATCCAAGGAGGACCTCGCGCGGGTTGGCCTTCAGTTGCAGCGCAAGCATGTTCTTCTGGTATTCGACATCGACCTCGACCTGCTCCTCCGTCTCGGTGTGGTTGATGGCGAAACAGTTGCGGACCTCGACTTCCATTCCATCTTCGGAGCGGACACCCAGGAGGGCACCAATAACGCGGTTCGATGCCGGGTCGCGGCGGAGGGCGTGATCTAAGATGGAGAAGACGACCTGGGGATTCAGATAAGCATATTTTCAGTGCTCCCTGATATGTACAAACAAACCTGTGGCTGGACGATGACATTGAGCGGGGCGGTGGTGGGTTGAATGCCAACTGCCGTGGGCCCGAGTGGCCTGGCGAGATGGAGGAAGGAGTCAGCTGCGACCGCCATATTGTGCGGATTGAATGGATCTGTTGAGATCGTAAATGAGTTAGGCGTGAGGCGTCGTGGGGGATCTCCAAACTCTTTCGACCTCGCCGTCGCCGTACTAGTCAATCTTTTGCTGTGGGTGCCAAGAATTTAAGCCCTGATCGCGCTAAGATAACGAACGAGGATACCAGCCAGAACGACCCGAGAAGTAACGACTGACGTTAATATTTGGGATTAGACTCAACGAATTTATTTATTATTGGAGTATTAGGGGGGTTACAGGCTATTCCATTTCTTTTGATTTAAATAACCTAAGAATCCAGCCAGTAATGGAAAAACTAGAGGAGGAACGCTAGTATTCCTCTGGCCTGGCTCTATCTTTTCGACCCCTCCTATGTGAGAGTTCAGACTTAACGGCTATTTTCTCCTCGAATAATCCATGTATTGGAATAATATCTCTTCTCCATATTAAACTTATAAACCAGTCCTATATCGATCATAATCCGCCTATTAAACCCATTCCATTACTGAATGGACTCACGAACGCCCGACATTTGGAACTAACCCCCCACTTTCACAAGGCAGCGTCAGACAAGTACGACAGAATAAGCAAAAATCATAGGATGAAAGTCAGCCTGGTGGTCTCGTGGTTATTATAGTGTTGCCTCGCCTTTGCCGGCCCTTACCTGTCTTGTATTTCGAAGCATCAAGCGTTCCTTCCCTGCCTATCATACAAACGTAAATACCCCGCCCAGATAATGCTGTATATATACCCCTCCCCCACCTTCTCTTCGTCGTCAACCCGAACATATCCACGCACAACCTGAACACTGCAGCATCCTACAACTCAATAAAGATTCTCTCAAAATCAAGTTCGAATACCATCATCTCAAAATGAACCCAGGAACATGCCCCAAGTGCGGTGCTGCCGGTGACGGAACCAAGGCCTGCGGCTCTTGCGGTGCTGTAAGGCTTCACTTTTCCTGAGAGACATGAGCTCCCACTAACATCACCACAGAGCTGCCCAAACTAAGAGAATAATCTCTTTTCACGCACTGCCTTGACTCCTCGAGAGCGACAAAGTACGAGAATGTTACCAGTGATGGCCTTCTGATGTGGTTGCGACGCTAGTCTGTTGGTTGTTTCATTCATTTCTGTTATACCGGGACCGGTTTACGAGAACAAGACATGATGATTCGAATGGATGATACCTTTCTTGTAAATACCTTCTGAGTTTTACAACGCTGATGGCCATGGTGTATCACCCATGGTCGATATCCTTTGCAAGTAACGCGAGCCTTGAAGCGATCCCATGTGACTTTTTATGAGGATGTATGTGATTTGAGCTCTTAAAAAAGCCACTTATCCAGTAAACTCGACCATACCATATTCATATTTAAAATAATCATATTCGTCTGTAAGACTGGCAAGGAAGCCTCCCATGAACCGCTTGAACTGGCTCAAAATGGCATTTTGGCTGGCGCCCGCCATAAGACGCTAAGATAAGAAACCGCCAGGGACCCCAGCTATCGCCAATAATTTTCTGAGAATCTAATCGCGGCGCACCAAGCAAGCTTCCCAACCACATCAGACAATGGCATTTCACGGCAACAGAGGCGGCGCTCGAGGTCGAGGGTCTAGCGCAGGTGGCCGTGGCGGTCGCGGAGGTAGCAGCAGAGGCGGCGGAAGAGGAGGAGCCCGTGGTGGAGCGCGAGGCGGAGGGGGAGGCAGAGGAGGTGCGAGAGGTGGCAGAGGCAGAGGAAGAGGCAAGCCGATATTCGACAGTGCGAGGTTAGCGGAGAAGAAGGAGGAGTAAGTTTGGAATCAATTGGTTTATTAGTGGTCCGATTGCTAATGCGGCACAGTGACGAAGAAAGCGACAGCGAGGACTATTCGGGCGACTCTGCTTCTGAAGAGGAAGAGTCCTCGGACGAGGATGTCTCTGACGACGACGACATTGTCGAGGCTTCGGTTGTGAAGCCTTACGCTGCGCTCTTGCAAAGTCTTACAGCGGATTCTGCACCAGCTGCGAAGAGGCGAAAGCTTGATATATCGTCTGGCCAGCAAGTGGTCCAGGACAGCGAGGATGAAGAAGAAGAGATCGCCAACGTCGACGATGTGGAAGAAGAGGAGGAAGGGCCCGAGACTGCGGTGGAAGGCGCTTTGGACGAGGATGATGACGAAGATGCTTCCGATCCATTCGAGGCCAATTTTGCCAACCCTGATAGCAATGTCCTCTCAAGGAGACTCAACAACCTGAAGAACGGGATATGGTCGCTGAAAAAAATAGCCGTGAAGAACGTTGGAAAGGCTGTCGTTGCTGTCCCGGAAAAAGATGCGCCAGAACAGGCCACACTACCTGCGGCGATTAACAGCCCCGCTGGGCTCGTCTTGAAGAAGAAGCTTATCGACCCAGTCACAAAGCAAAGAGAGTCTTTTAATCCGTTAGAGCAGAATATGGCGGCTTCGATTTTCAACTACCGTGATATATTATTCTGCGATAGGACAGCAGCAAACGCTGAGAACCTCCGCCGTTTGACATGTCTGCACGCCATCAACCACATTTTCAAGTACGCTTCCCACCTATCCATCCATATGATACCTGCTAACACAGCCTAGGACAAGAGATAAGGTGATCAAAAACAACGCTCGCCTCGCCAAAGAAGAGGGCAACGAAGACCTGGACCTCAGAGATCAAGGTTTTACCAGGCCCAAGGTGCTCATGCTCCTGCCGACAAGAGAGTCCTGTGTGCGTATGGTGAACATGATCAACAAACTATGTGTGTCCGAGCAACAAGAAAATAGGAAGCGATTCGACGATTCATACGTCGACAAAGAGGAGAAATTCTCAGATGATAAAACCGAGGATTTCCGAGAACTCTTTGCTGGAAACGACGATGACATGTTCCGCCTGGGACTGAAGTTCACTCGCAAGACCGTGAAGTACTTTTCCCAATTCTACAACTCCGATATAATCCTCGCCAGTCCCCTCGGTCTACGTATGGCCATCGGCACCGAAGACTCCAAGAAAATCGACCACGACTTCCTCAGCTCCATCGAGCTTGTCATCGTCGACCAAGCCGACGCGCTCCTGATGCAGAACTGGGAGCACGTCGAGTACATCTTCTCACACATGAATCAGCAGCCCAAGGAGGCTCACGGCTGCGACTTCTCTCGTGTCCGCAGCTGGTACCTCGACGATGCCGCACGCTACTTCCGTCAGACCATCGCCCTCTCCGCCTTCAACACCCCTGAGCTAAACGCCCTCTTCCACTCCAAATCCCGCAATTGGCGAGGCAAGGTCCGCATCGGCGCTACCCACCAAGGCGCCCTACAGCAACTCGGCCTCCGCGTAAAGCAAACCTTCTCCCGCATCGACGCCCCCTCCATCAGCGCTGAACCCGATGCGCGCTTCACCTACTTCACATCCGCGCTTGTCCCCGCGTTGATGAGGCATAAGCACGATTCCGCCGGGACGCTGCTCTTCATACCCAGCTACCTGGACTTCGTGCGCGTGCGCAACTACTTCTCCTCCTCGCCGACAACGGCTACCCTCTCCTTTGGCTGCATCTCCGAGTACACCTCCGTGCGCGAAGTGGCGCGCGCGCGCTCGCATTTCCTGACTGGTCGGCACAGCGTGCTGCTGTATACGGAGCGTGCGCATCATTTTAGGCGGTACCAGATTCGGGGTGTGCGGAAGGTGGTTATGTATGGGTTGCCTGATAATCCGATTTTCTACAAGGAGATTGTGGGCGGGTATCTGGGGAGGAGTGTACAAGAGGGGAGGCTGGAGGTGGGGGAGGGAAGTGCCAGGGCTGTGTTTAGTAAGTGGGATGTGATGAAATTGGAGAGGGTTGCGGGGACGGAGAGGGTGGAGAAGATGGTTATGGAGAAGGGGGATACGTTTGATTTCCTGTAGAGCGAAGGAAGTGGTGGGTGTTACGTTTAAATAAAGTTGTTGTATAACGTCTTAACATCACTCGGAGAAAGCTTACAATCTATCATTTATATACTTCAATTTAACTTACGTTGTTATACATTCAATCTGTGTGTAAAATCATAGACCTCTCAGGTTCGACTTTGACCTCTGGTCAACTGGCTTATATCTCTCCGCCAACGTATCCCTGACCGACTTGTTCAGCGGGGAGGCCGCGTCGTACCTTTGCTTCAAGGCCCTCTGCACATCTGTCAACCCATCTGCCTCCTCGTGCCCACTCGTCCTCCCCATGGCGTTCTCCACAACCTCTTTGCCCCTTGCGACAGTCCTCTTCACTGCACCAACGACGACTTCTTCCGTAAGCTTCAGTCCTTCTGCAACCTCCGCCGCCTTCGTAGCCTCGTGGTGTGCCGCACCTCGCACAGCATTCTCGATGGCCGTCTCAGTAAGACCCAGTCCTTTCTCGATCTCACGTCCCTTGTCAACACTCTTCCTCCAGGCCTCCCTAGCCACAGGCCCCGCATTCTCGAAGCCGTGTTCTGTCTTGTCTCCATAAATGCCCTCTCTCTTGCCAATCTCGTGGGCCGCTTCAATGCTCTTCTCCAACTCCCGCCTTACAGCGTGGGCAGCCGATTCTTCCCCGAGTCTCAACCTCTCCGCAACTTCATGCGACTTCTCCACGCCCTTCTTCCACGCCTCCTTCGCAGTCGCACTCGCATTCTC